>CAUYRH010041220.1:0-32401 GCA_963574655.1 Perodicticus potto | reverse complement strand
ACCAGCCTGAACAAGAGCGAGACCCCCATTTCTAATAAAAGTAGATAAACTAGGTGGCACCCATAGCTCAATGGATAGGGTGCCGGCCACATACACCAAGGCTGGCAAGTTCGAACCTGGCCCAAGTCTGCTAAACAACAATGACAACTGGCTCGGCACCTATAGCTCAGAGGCTAGGGCGCCAGCCACATACACTGGAGCTGGAGGGTTCGAACCCAGCCCGGGCCTGCCAAACAACAATGACAACTACAACCAAAAAATAGCCAGGCATTGTGGTGGACGCCTGTAGTCCCAGCTACTTGGGAGGCTGAGGCAAGAGAATCGCTTAAGCCCAAAAATTTGAGGTTGCTGTGAGCTGTGATGCCACAGCACTCTACCAAGGGCAACATAGTAAGACTGTCTCCAAAAATTGTTTATTTATTTATTTAAAAAAAGAACTGAGGGTCCCAGGAGTTTAACCATGTCAGTGTAGTTT
This sequence comes from Perodicticus potto, assembly GCA_963574655.1. Lineage (NCBI taxonomy): Eukaryota > Metazoa > Chordata > Mammalia > Primates > Lorisidae > Perodicticus > Perodicticus potto. The sequence goes on along the minus strand of CAUYRH010041220.1, from coordinate 31,926 downwards.
TTTTTTTTATATATTAACAGGAGAAAAATGGGTCCCCTTTAAAGAATTTTAAAATTAGGAAAGAAGAAGAGATCAGAAGGAGCCACGTCAGGACTATAAAGCAGACACCTAATGATTTTCCATAGAAACTCTCAAAAAATTGCCCTTGTTTGGTGAGAGGAATGAGCAGGAGCATTGTCATGGTGAAGGACTGTCTGGTGAAGATTTCCCGGGGTTTTTTTGCTAAAGCTTTGGATAATTTCCTCAAAATATTCTCATAATAAGCAGATGTTGTTGTTCTTTCACCCTCCAGAAAGCCAGCAAGCAAAATGACTTAATCATCCCCTAAATTGTTGCCATGACTTTGACTTTTTCCCAGTTTACTTTTGGTTTCTCTGGGCCACTCCCACTAGTTGGTAGCCACTGGTTTGATTGTGATTTGTCTTCAGGATTTGCTGGTAAAGCTATGACCATCTCCCATTAATAATTTTTCAAAGAAAACCTCCAGGATCTCAATTCCACTTGTTTAAAATTTCCATTAGAAGCTCTGCTTTTGTCTGCTGCTGATCCGGGAGAAAGGGTGTTGGCCCTCATCAAGCAGAAAGTTTGCTCAACTCTACTTTTTCTGTCTGCATTGTGTAAGCTGGCCTGGTATAGTGTCTCAGGCTTGTAATCCCAGCCAAGGTGAGAGGATCACTTGAGTCTAGGAGTTCAAAACCAACTGGAACATCAAAGTGAGACCCCACCCCTACAAATAAAAATTAGCCAGGATGCTAGCATGCACCTGTAGTCCCAGCTTCTCAGGAGGCTGAGGCAGGAGGGTAGCTTGAGGCTGGGAGGTGGAGAGTGCAGTGAACCATTGCTCCACTTCACTCCAGCCTGTTTTATGGAGAGAGAGAGAAAGGGAGAGACAGAGAGAGAGGAAGGAGGAAGAGGAGGAGGAAAGAATGGAAGAAAGAAAGAGAAAAGAGGAAAGGAGAGAAAAGAAAGGAAAGAATTTGTGTACGTTGAACCATTTGAGGTGTCCATGGTATTGGCTATTGTCTGTGCTGTTAATTTTCAGTCCTCTTCAACTAGGGCATGAACTTTTTTCATTGCAAATTGATGTGGATGGTCTGCCACTGCTGGCTTCATCTTCAACATCTTGTTCCTCCTCAAAATGATTTCTTTGGGGCATTGTCCCCATACGCTTTTCAAAACACATCCATGAGTTTACCATTCTGCTGCCTAAGCTTCACCATAAATTTGGTGTTTGTTGCTTCAATTTCAGCAGAATTCGTGGTGCTCTGATAGGGCCTCTTTTCAAACTGATGTATTTCTTACTGCCTCAGACTACTACATCCTGTTCAGAGACATTATGAAGAGTAAATATGAGTTGCACCAAAAGGTGCACTAACATTTCTGAAATCCATGCATAGTTTTTTTCATAATATGCATTTTCCGTTAAATTTTGAAGACCATAGGAAAAAACAGTGTATGACTTTGGTGCTATCTGCAGTTTCTGGCATTCAACTGGGGGTCTTGGGACTATCACCTACCTGCAGATCAAGGAGGACAACTGTATTAAAAACCTTTCCTTTATTTATCTGAAATTCAAGTTGAATGGAATTGTACCATGTGCCAACCCTATCCTGGGGCACTTAAAAATACTAGAGGCCTTCTGCCCCTATGAGATTCGCTAGCTCTGAGTGGAACCTAGCCTGGAATGTGTAGTTTTAAAATGATATTCGGGTCCCTGGCCTGGCTGGGAAGCCTGGTACTTTACCACACCAGGCTGTGGGGATCTAGGCTCTCCTCCCTGTGAAGATACACATTTTCTTACTTATTCTTTCTTCAAAAGTTAGGCTAGTACGCCTCAGGCCCCCGTAGCTGCTGTCTCTGGGTCTTCTGCCGTGGGGCAGTGCTCTCGGGGGAGCCGTCTTGTCCCCCCTGTCGGGACAACGGCGGGGCTTTTGCAGAGGCCAGCCCGGTTTCCTCTGGACGCACTGATTTTTCTCCTCCAGAGGGTGTTGGCCAATTGTTCCCTGCTCAAACTGTAACTCTCTAAACCAAGGCGGTGACACAGGGCTGCAGGGGAAGAGGGTGGGGCCCGGGACAAAGAAGAGGGTGGGGTCAGGCCGGGCTCGCAGTTCCCTCCTACACGACTCGGCTCACGGTTCGCTTTTTCGCCGGCGAACTCGCGCCCACGGTGCGACCCCTCGGCGGAGTCCACTGCCCACCAAGGCTCCCTGCTCGGGTTAGCGAGGCTTGTGGGCTGAAGGGGGCTGGCGAACAGGGCCCTGCCCGCAGCCAATCACAGCAGGGCCCAGCGACGCGGATGGACCAATCCGGACCCTGGAGGTCGCAGCCTAGCGCTACCTGATCCCAGGTGAGCGCGGTTCTAGCAGCCCCAGGGGCACCGCGCACGGGATGGAGCGGGCCGGTGAGCCGCCCCCAGGAGGCCTTCCTGGGGCTGAGTTCCCAGCGGAGAGCGTGGGAAGAAGCCAGGCCCCTGACCTGGAGCAGCCGCAGGTACCCGCGGAGACGCAACAGCCCGAGAGTCCCCAGGGCAGCCCAAATCTGGACCGGACCGCGAAGGGTGAGGCGAGCGCGGGCCTGGACCCCCCGGGCGAGAAGAAGCTGCCCCCGCCTCGCCCTGGGCTCCCACGGGGGCCGCCGCTCAGCCTGGGCTACGGCGCCTTTCGCCGCCTGGGCTCGGCCGGCCCGGAGCCGCCGTCGCCGGGTCCCGCCTCGGCCGAGCAGCCGCGGGACGGCGAAGCGCCCGGGGCCGAGCTGCTGCCGTGGGCCGCTCCGGGCGAGCCCGCGCCCGGCGCCTGGGCGCCCGTGGAACTGCAGGTGGACGTGCGCGTGAAGCCCGTGGGCGCGGCCGGCGGCAGCCGCGCACCCTCGCCAGCGCCCTCCACGCGCTTTCTCACCGTGCCGGTGCCCGAGTCCCCAGCCTTCCCCCGCCACGCCTCCCCGGCGCACCCGCTCCTGCAACGGACGCCATCCCCGGGCAGCACATGGGGCCGCGGCTCGCCGCTGGCCACGGCCGGGACGGAAAGCGGCCGCGACGCCGAAGGTAGGGCCAGCCCCGCGGAGGGCAGCGCGGGCTACCCCACGTGCCGCTGCCGCTGCAGAGAGCTGGGTCTGGAAAACGAGGCCTCGGTGCTGCTCCAACCCGGCAACAAGAAACTGCCCCGGGCGATAGCGCTCTTAGGTAAGTGCTCTCAGGCGCCGCAGCGGGAACACATCCACACCCACACCTGCCCAGCCCCGGGCCGCTCGCACGGAGAGGCAGAGGCACCGGGACGACCATCCCCCACCCCGGCCTCTGGGCTTAACAACCGAAAACATCCATCTGGTCTAAGTGAATTGTTCCAGATGGGAGGTAGTTAATTAGGATCAAGGGCTGGTCATTGCAGGCAGAAACACAGGGTCCAGGCTGGCCCCGACCGCTGCGCTGCCATGGATCGACTTCTCCAAGGTCCAGGCTGGTTCTTTCTCCCCACATATCTAAGAGCGCTTGGCCCCAAACACTCACCCATTCAGCAGATGTCGAGTTAACGCTAACCCTAACCCAGAATGGCTAGCTTGTGTGTTTGCCTGAGCGTGTTGGGGGTGAGGCGGGACAGACAGCTTGGCACAGCAGAAGAGCCAGAGAAAGATAAACAATCCTTGTCAAGGAACCTGAAGGGTGTGGCTGGTGAACTTGGAGCCTGAGAAAGCTTGCTGAAGCCTCATCTTGAAAAGTGAGTACGAGTTGGGAGTGGTAGGGGCTCCTAGGTATGGATGGGCGAGAGCAGAGGCCAGGAAGAGCCAGAGTTTGGCTGATGGAGATACAAGGCAAGCCAGTTCCACAGGCACCAACTACAAATGGACAAGCACCACCACGGGGTTCATACACCCGCAGTGTTCAGCGGCTTAGATCACTGAGAAACGTTTGCAGAGTTGGGTGTGAGCACACTTCCAGCATGATGGAATATTTTCTTTCTTTCTTTTCTTTTTTTTCTCCTTTCTTCCTTCCTTCTTCCCTCCCTCCCATTCTGTCACCCTGGGTACAGTACTGTGGCACCATAAATCACAGCAACCTTAAACTCCTGGGCTTAAGCAATCCTCTTCCCTCGGTCTCCTGAGTAGCTGGACCTACAGGCACTTGCCACAATGCCCAGCCAGTTTTTCTGTTATTAGTAGAGACAGGGGTCTTAATCTTGCTCAGGATGATCTGGTTCAACTCTTGAACTCAAGCAGTCCACCCACCTCCGCCTTCCAGAGAACTAGATTATAGGCAGGAGTAATTCCAGAGAGATAGAATATTTTCTGTTGCTGTTATAACAAATTACCACACATTTGGTAGCTTTTGGTGACACAAATTTATTTCACAGTGCTGTAGGTCAGAAGTTTGACACCAGCTTACTGATATAGAGTTGAGTCAGCAGGGCTGCATCACTTTCTGGGATGGGGTGGGGGTCTAGAGGAAGTCCTCTTTCCTTGCCTTTTCCATCTTCTAAGGGCCACTGCATTCCTTAGCTCATGGCCTTCTGTGTGTTCAAATCCAGCAGTGTTGAGCTGAATCCTTCTCCCACCACTGCCTCTCTGCCCCAAAGCTTCCACCTCCTCCTCCCATTTATTTATAAGGACTCCTATGATTACACTGGGCCCAGCCAGGTAATCCAGGATAATTTCCCCCTTTCTAGGTCAACTGATTATCATCAACCTTAATTCCGCTTTGTCATATAACCTAACATTAATCACAGGCTGCAGGGATCAGGACTGATAAAGATATCAGGATTGATATCTTTGGGGAGATGTTATTCAGTACACATAATGACTCTAGCTTTTCATCTTAAAGAAGCTGTGATTGGCTGGGTGCAGTGGCTCACACCTGTGATCCTAGCACTCTGGGAGGCCGAGGCAGGAGGATCCCTAGAGCTCAGAAGTTCAAGACCAGCCTGAGCAAGAGGGAGACCCCATCTCTATTAAAAATAGAAAAAGTACCAGGTGGCATCTGTGGCTCAAGGAGTAGGGCACTGGCCCCATATACCAGGTGTAGCCTGTTCAAGCCCGGCCCCCAGCCAAAACTGCAAAAAAAAAAGAAAAGAAAAAAAGTACCCAGACATGGTGGTACACACACATAGTTTCAGCTATTCAGGAAGCTGAGGTAGGAGGATCATTTGACCCCTTGAGTTTGAGGTTGCTGTGAGCTTGGCTAAGGCCATGGCACTGTAGCCTGGGCAACAGAGTAGAACTCTGTCTCAGAAAAAAAAAAAAAGCTATGACAAACAAGGCTGGGCTGATACCATGGTTGGGTTCTTATTCTAGAAAGAGAGCTCTGACTCTCTAGTGGGGGGAGACCAGGACAGACAGGAGACAGAAGAAGTGAACACCAGTAGGGAGATGATAGCATTAGTTCATTGAAAGATGCTGAGGGCTTGATCTATGGCAGAGGTAGGAGGATGTAAGATCCACACAGGCTGGGCCACTGAGCCGATGAAGGTAAGGTAATGGGAGGAGGGGGTGACTCCTACATTTCTGACATGAGTCACTGGAGCAGCAGTTCTCAACCTGTGGTCACAACCCCTTTGGGGGTCGAATGACTCTTTCACAGGGGTCACCTAAATACATCCTACGTATCAGATATTTACATTATGATTCATAACAGTGGCAAAATTACAGTTATGAAGCAGCAACAAAAATAATTTTATGGTTGGGGGTCACCACAATATGAGGAACTGAATTAAAGGGTTGAAGCATTAGGAAGGTTGAGAACCACTGCACTAGAGGATGGCTTGTGATATCTTTCCGAAATGGAGAATGTGGGAAGAGGTGTGGGTGAAATAAATGCAACGGTGCCTTTGGGAGTTCCAGGTAGGGATGTCATTTAAAAGAAGAGGAAGAGGCTCAGCGCCTATAGCACAGTGGTTATGGCAACTGTCACATACATCAAGATTGGCAGGTTCGAACCCGGCCCGGGCCAGCTAAACAAAAACAACTGCAACAAAACATAGCCGGGCATTGTGGCGGGCACCTGTAGTCCCAACTACTTGGGAGGCTGAGGCAAGAGAATCACTTAAGCCCAAGAGTTTGAGGTTGCTGTAAGCTGTGACACCATGGCACTTTATTGAGGACAACATAGTAAGACTGTCTCGAGAAGAAAAAAAAGAGGAAGAAGGGCCAATGTAAGTGGTAGGAGGAGAATCAGGAGGTGCAGAAGCAGGAAAAGGAGAGCACTTCTAGGAGAGTGTGGTCAACAATGCTGAGTGTCAGATTCTGGGACTGGACAATCAGGAAAGTTGCCACATTCAAACAGTTCTAGAGACGATCAGGTAACCAGGGCTGTGGGGGAGAGCAGGTGGGAGGATGAGAGATCCCAGGTGGGTGCTAATGGTTGGTTCTCTGGTTTTGCTTTCTGGGAAATGTGGGTTAAATAATCCTGGGTGCTGGGCCTGGTGAGTGTGCCTATAGTGTGCCCTTCCTGCCACTCAGGAGGCTGAGACAGGAGGAAGGACCACTCTAGCCAGGAGTTCTGGGCTGTAGTACTGTGCCGATTGGTGTCTGCACTAAATTCCACATCAACATGGTAACCTTCTAGGGAGCACCAGGTTGCCTTAGAAGGGGTGAACCAACCCAGGTCAGAAATAGAGCAAGTCAAAATTCCCATGCTGATCGAGCTAGGGATTCACCCTGTGAATAGCCACTACACTCCAGACTGGGCAGCATAGCCAGACCCTGTTTCTAAAAAGCAAAACAAAACAAAAAAACTTGTGTTTCCCAGCACAAGACCAAGGCTTGGCCTGAGGGACACTGCTTAGGTTTGGAGCTCTGCTGAGCGGTTTCTGCCTGTGAGATCAGGGTGCCTATCTCAACAAGAAGGGTGAATTAAGGCAAGGGCCTGGGTGACAGAGCGAGACTTTGTCTCCAAAAAAAAAGCTGCTTAGAAGTGGGGTGGGGTAGGGTGGGGAATCTCCCTTCGGCTGGTAGTTTGGGAGAACAGGTAGCTCTGCACAGGGCCATTCCCAAAACAGCCTCTTGGAATAAAGTGGGTCCTCCTAAATGGTGTGTGAGAAGTTAGGGACGAGATTGTATTTCTTTACTGCTTTGTTTTCTGAAAGATCAGAGCTAGAGAGGTGTAGGTTTTCAGCGATCTCAAGAAATAAAACATAAAAGATAAAAGGTTAGAGCTAAATTTAGTGTTCAGCGACCATCCTTATATTTACTTAGGTGACTGGTAGATTTATTTTATGTTTCTTTTTCTGTGTTTTTAGTTCTGTTTGGTTGTTTTAAGACTCAATTTATTTTAAAAAAAAAAAACTTGGAAGAAAAAAAAAAGACCCAATTTATAGGTATCTTTTATTCCAAGCATTTTCAAGCCCCCTTTTTGGGGGTGATAGTGTTATTGAGATATAATTCATATACTGTAAATTCACCCATCTAAAGTGTACAAGTTAGTGGTTTTTAGTGTATTCACAAAATTGTGCAACCATCACCACAATCAAATTAGATTATTTTCTTTCTTTCTTTTTTTTTGAGACAGAGCCTCAAGCTGTTGCCCTGGGTAGAGTGCTGTGGTATCACAGCTCCCAGCAACCCCCAACTCATGGGCTCAAGCAAGTCTCCTGCCTCTGCCTCCCAGGTAGCTGTATGTGACTACAGGCGCCCGCCACAACACCCGGCTATTTTTTTGGTTGCAGCCGTCATTGTTGTTTGGCAGGCCCAGGCTGGATTTGGACCTGCCAGCTCAGGTGTGTGTGGCTGGCACCTTAGCTGCTTGAGCCACAGGCGCTGACCCTAGATTATTTCCATCACCCCAAAAAGAAACTCGTACTCTTTAGTAGCCCCTTCTGACTCTTCCACCTCGACTCCAAGGTAACCACTAATCTATGTTTTATCTCTAGACATTTGTCTATTCTGGACATTTCATATCAAAAGACTGAAATAACGTGTGGCCTTCTGTGTCTGGCATCTTTCATTTAACATAATGTTTTCAAGGTTCATCATGTTGTAGTGTGTACCAGCGTTTCCTTCTTTTTTATAGCTGAGTAATAATCCCGTGTACAGATCTGCCACATTTTGTTTATCTTTCATCAATTGATGGAAATTTTGGTCACATCCCTTTGAGAAGCAGATTAAGTATTTTTAAAAAGGATTTCGGAAAACTCGTAGGACTTTTTTTTTCAGAAAAGTCAAAAGAACTTCACACATCAGTGTGACACACATCCCTTCCTGATCTTTGAAGCAGGTTTTTTCTCCAATGCAAATGAACAACTAGGGATTTCAAAAGTGTGTATGATTTAAAAGTTGAATTATGATTGAAAATGTGCTTTATTAAAAACCGTGGAAATGTGTTCCTTTTTATTTGTGTGTACCGTATGTATGTGTGTATTTAAATATGGACACATATTACACTAATAGACATGGGGGATTTAAATGCAATTAATCTTTTCAAAATGGTAAAATATTGCTGCAGAATTACTTCTGCTTTTATTTCAAGCTTTGGCCAGTGTAATAATTTTGCTGTTGCAACCTTCACAATGACTCTGTGGTCATTGCTGACCCTCGTCCGGAGATTCAGGTGACTCATGGGCCGGTTGCTGTAACAATTCTGGGAGAGGAGAGTTGCCTTCTTGCTATAGCTGACTTCATGCTTCTGTGTTCACATTCAGGAATGCTCAGTTGCTTCAGTGTGTGAGTTTCTAGACTGAACACTGTTCATCACTGTCCATGGCTGCAATTAATCATTCAGGATCATACCTGCTCTCTCCTGTCCTCCACATTCCCTGCTCTGGCTTCCCTGGTTAACAGGGCAGGGTTGAAGCCGTGAAGTTCCAAGGCGTTGCCACCTATGCCTCCACCCGGAACACTCTCCCGCCCCCTCCACAGCTCACCTCCCTCCCTCGGCCTCAGTCCAGCCATCCGAATGGTCCACGTGGTCCCTGAGTGCAGGGCTGCGGTGCTGACACTCACAGCCATGCCCGGCTCTCAGTCTGCCGAGTGCTACGTGCACAGCATGTAAGACCTGGAGAAATTGAGGAGGCAGGTGTGATGTTGATGGTAAAACGGGAAAACATCAAGAACGCCGGAGTGGCCTGTGCACTGGGACTTGGGCCCAGGCCTTTCAGCTCCCATATGCCCTCGCTTCTCTTCCTGGTGGTATAATTAATAGTTTCTCCCACGTGCCTTTGCTCCTTGAGTGCAGGGGTCTTTCCTATTCTCTGTGGCATCTGTACCCTGTGTTTAATGTACAGTAAGTGGGTTTTGGCCAATTATCTCTTCTCTTTCTGGAATAGAATCTTATGTCTTCTATACTAATTATTTAAGAAGAAGATCTTCTATCCTCTTTCTCTGAAATATAAAGTTGGAACCTAAGTTGAGCTGAGGGGGCGGGTGCTGGTGCGGTGAGTCTGGTTCTGGGATGGGCTGGTCCCCTCTAACCTGCCTCTCCTGTTTGCTCCACCCTAGGGCTGCCCACATACATGAAGTCCCTGCGCTGGGCCTTGGCAGTCATGGCTGTGCTCCTGGCAGTCTCTGCTGTCACCATTGTGGCCCTGGCCTCTAGAGCAGGTAGGGTTCTACCCACCCCCACTGACCCTTCTCCCTGCCAGTCAAGCACCAGGGCTGTGTCTAGCACCATGGGGATTAGAAAGAGACAACCCCCACCCCCACCCTCACTGGGAGGTGCAACTTGAAGACATGGGGCTTGTTGAACAAAGTTAAAAATAATTTGGTCTTTCCTTCCACTGGACACAGCTTGTGCCCCATTGAGTAATTGGATGCCAGCCTGTACAACGTCCGTGGGGCCCTGCTCACCTTCCTTTCAGCCCCAAGCCTTTCCAATTCCAGGCCTCCAGATTTGCCCCCTCGGTCGAGGCAGTAGCCAGGTTTGTCTGTTACATGCACACAGTTTACCCTGCAGCTCACCAGTAGTCTCTGCCTACAGGGGTCAGGTGCCAGCCATGCCCTCCGGGCTGGGTGTGGTCCGAGGAGCACTGTTATTACCTCTCTGTGGAAGTGCAACCCTGGGAGGCCAGCCAGGCTTTCTGCTCAGCTCACAGTGCCACCCTCCCCCTGTTCAACCACACCCAGGTGAGAAGGGGGTGGCCAGTTGCAGTGGGGAGGGACCCGGGGGTACACGTCATTCCAGACCTCAGGATCCTAGCAGTGGAAGGAATCCCAAAGCTCTGGTGCAACTCTCCACATAGAAGTAACCCAGACCCAGAGGAATAAAGTGATATGCAGGGGACCAGACGTCCCGTCTCTAAGGTCTTCAACTTGCTCTTCATTCTAAGAGGTGGAGCCGGGATACTCCCGTCCAGCCTGGCGGTCACACAGTTAGCTGTGAGGTCAGGAGCCAGTGTGTGCTGGTCCAGGCCTGCTGATGGGGCAGGGGTGGGGGCTACGCAGACACACATGTCCTCTCTGAGAGGTGGTATGGAAAATAAAGTCCCAAAAGTGACTATACTAGTCAGCTACTGCTATAATGATACTGGGTAACAAGTCATCCCAAACTCCTCTGTGATTTAAGACAATAAGCACTTATCTCTTGATAGTCTGTAGGCCAACTGTTGACAGGCTGGTGTTGGCTGGGTTTCACTGGTCAGCTTTAGGACACGGGCTGGCTGGGCCTGAGTGCAAGCATCAGACAAGGCCACTGCTCATGTCTTAGCAGCTGACATCTCAGTGGCCAAAGCAGTAACATGGCTAAGCCCATCATCAGAGTGGCAGTGTGGTATATTCTGTCCCAAGGCAGAGGGGACAAGGAGTAAATATTAGCTGACCAGTAATATAGTCAATGGATTTCAGAGCAGCTACAAAAAAACCCAATAACCTGGATCCATCCGTTGGCTTAATTTTTTCTATTTTTAAAAACTGTGTTAAAGTAGACGTGTGTAACATGAAATTTACCACCTTAACCATTTTAAGTACATAGTTCAGTGATATTAAATTCCTGCATAATGTTGTGTGTAGCCATCACCACCATCCCACTGAACGCTTTTCCTCTCGTGCACCTAATTGCTGCCACCTTGAAACACTAATTCCGACTTCTCTTTGCCCCCAGCCCCTTGCAGCCACCTTTCAACTTTCTGCCCCTCTGATTTTGACTACTATAAGTACCTCATATTAATCAAATCATATATTATTTGACTTTTTTGACTACCTTATTTCACTTAGTATCCTCAGCATTCACCTGTGTTGTAGTACACATCAGAACTTCCTTCCTTTGCAACTGAATAATAGTCCATTGTGTGTAGACAGCATATTTCGCTTATTTGCTCGTTAGTCAAGACTTGTGTTCCATCCACATTTAGGCTATTGTGAATACTGCTCAGAACAGGGGTGTACATGTTCTTTGAGATCCTGCTTTCCATTCTTTGGGGAATATACCCAGCCGTGGAATTGTCAGAGCATATGATTTATTCTATTTCTAATTTTTTAGGAACCACCATATGTGTCCTTGCAGTAACTGTATTATTTTACATTCCCACCAATCCCTGACTTAATTTTACCTGACCGAGGACAGGTGCCAAGAATCTCCATTAGCTGTGCTGATATGCATGACAGAGCAGCATTTCTTCAGCCAGTGCGTTAATGAACATGAACCAAGCACCTGCTCTGTGTTTTATTTTATTTTATTTCAGTAGATGTAGGGGGAACAAGTGGTTTTTTGATACAAGGATGAATTGTGTAGTGGTGAAGTCAAGGCTTTTACTGTCCTAATCATGCAAATAATATACATTGTACCTGGTAGGTAATTTTTGATTCCTCACTCCCCTCCCAATCTCCCCCATTCTCAGCCTCCAAAGTTCATCAAACCACTATATAAGACCGTGTATACCTGTTGCTTAGCTCCCGCTTAAAAGTGAGTACATGCAGGCTCGGCGCCTGTGGCTCAATGGGCTAAGGCGCCAGCCACATACACCTGAGCTGGCGGGTTCGAATCCAGCCCAGGCCCGCCAAACAACAATGATGGCTGCAACCAAAAAAAAAAAAAAAAAAGTGAGTACATGCAGCATGTGTTTTTCTGCTCCTGAGATACTTCACTCCAGATTATAGCTTCCACTTCCATCCAGGTTGCTGCAAAAGACATTATCTCATTCTTTTATGGCTGAGTACATCCCATGGTGTGTGTGTGTGTGTGTATGTGTGTGAACATACACATGGGCATACACACATATATACCACATTTTCTTTGTCCATTCATCAGTTGATGAGCACATGGGTTGATTCCCTATCTCTGCAATTGTGAACTGTGCTGTGATAAACATACAAATGCATGCGTCTTTTTGATAGAATGACTTCTTTTCCTTTGGGTAGACACCCAAAGTAATGGGATTGCTGGATTGAATTAGGTAGGTCTACTTTTAGTTTTCTGAGGAATATCCATATTGTTTTCCATAGACATTGTACTAATTTACATTCCCTTTTCATCTCCCCCATGCCAATATCTATTGTTTTTTGACTTTCTTTTTTTTTGTTTGTTTGCTTTTTTTAGAGACAGAGTCTCACTTTTTCACCCTCGGTAGAGTGCTGTGGCATCACAGCTCACAGCAACCTCCAACTCCTGGGCTTAGGCTATTCTCTTGCCTCTGCCTCCTGAGTAGCTGGGACTACAGGCGCCCACCACAGTGCCCGGCTATTTTTTTATTGTAGTTCAGTCAGGAGCGGGTTTGAACCCACCACCCTCAGTATATGGGGCCAGTGCACTACCCACTGAGCCACAGGCACCGCCCTGCTTTTTGACTTTCTAGTAAGTTATTCTGACAGGGGTAAGGTAGCTCGTAGTGGTTTTATTTTGCATTTCCCTGATGTTTAGTTATGTTGAACATTTTTTCATATGACAATATATATATCTTCTTTTGGAAAATGTCTATTCATGTCTTTTGCCCACTTTTTAGTGGGATTATTTAGTTTTTTCTTACTGATTTGAGTTCCTTGTAGATTCTGGATATTACTGCTTTGTCATATATACAGTTTGTGAATATTTTCTCCCATTATATAGGTCATCTTTTTACCCTATTGATTATTTCTTCTGCTGTGTGGAAACTTTTTACTTTAATTAAGTCCAATTTACTCATATTTATTTTTATTTTTTGCTATATTTGCTTGGGGAGTTGTACACATAAATTCTTTGCCTAGGCCAATGTCAGAAGAGTTTTTCCAAGTTTTCTTCTAGAATTTTTATGATGTCAGGTCTTACATTTAAATCTTTAAACCATGTTGAGTTAGTTTTTGTGTGTGGTGAGCAATAGGGGTCTATGTTCACTCTTCTGCATTTGGCTGTCCAATTTTCCCAGCACCATTTATTGACAGTGTGCCCTTTCTCCAGTGCATGTTTTCATCTCCTTTTTAAAAGATTAGATGGTTGTAGGTGTGTGGTTTTATTTCTGTGTTCTCTGTCCCATTCCATTGATCTATGTGCCTTTTTTTATGTTAATACCATGCTGTTTTGATTACTATAGCCTTGTAATGTAATCTGAAATCAAGCAATGTGATGCCACCAGATTTGTTTTTGCTTAGAATTGCTTTGGCTAGTTAGGCTCTTTTTTGATTCCATATGAAATTTAGGACTTTTTTTTTCTAATTCTATGAAAAATGACACTGGTATTTTGATGGTAATTGCATTGAATCTGTAAATCACTTTGAGAAGAATAGACATTTTAACAATATTGATTCTTCCAGTATGGGAAGTTTTTCCATGTGTTTGTGTCATCAATGATTTCTTTCATCAATGTTTTATAGTTCTCCTTGTATAGATATTTTACCTCCTTGGTTAGGTATATTTGTAAGTATTTTTTTACAGCTATTATAAATGAGTTCTTCATTTGATTATAGCTTGGCTGTTATTACTGTATAGAAATGCTACTAAGTGGTGTCTATTAAATTTGAAACCTGAGACTATTGAATTTATTTATCAATTCTAAGAGTCTTTGGGAGAAGTCTTTAGGGTTTTCTAGATAGATGGTCATAGCACCAGCAAACAGGGAAACTGACCTCCTCTTTTCCAATTTGCATGCCTTTTATTTCTTTCTCTTGCCTCATTGCTCTGGCTAGGATTTCTAGTACTATGTCAACTAGATGTACTGAAAGTAAGCATCCTTGTCTTGTTCCATTTCTTAGGGGGAATGCTTTCAGCTTTACCCCATTCCATGTGATGTTGACTGTGGATTTGTCATATATGGCTTTTGTTATTTTGAAATATGTTCCTTCCATGCCTAGTTTCTTCCAACCCTAGTTTAAGGGTTTTTATTATAAAGGGGTGCTGGATTTTATTGAATAGTTTTTCTATTGAGATGATCATATGGTGTTTTTGTTTCATTTTGTTTTGTTTTGTTTTGAGACAGACTCTTACTATGTTACCCTTGGTAGAGTGCCATGGCATCACAGCTCAGAGCAAGCTCAAAATCTTGGGCTCACATGTTTCTCTTTCCTCAGCCACCCAAGTAGCTGGGACTCCAGGCACCTGCCACAATGCCAGCTATTTTTTTGTTGTAGTTGTCATTGTTGTTTAGCAAGTCCTGGCCGCATATGAACCAGCTAGTGCCCTAACCACTGAGCTACAGGTGCTGAGCCATCAAATGCTTTTTGTTTTTAATTCTGTTTATATGGTGAATCACATTTGCTGATTTGCATATATTGAACTATACTTGTATCTCTGGAATGAAACCCATTTGATTGTGGTGATTTTTTAATATATATATACATATATATATGTTATTGGACTCAGTTTGCTAGTATTTTGTTAAGGATTTTTTTTTTGGTTTTGGCCAGGGCTGGGTTTGAACCCGCCACCTCTGGCATATGGGGCTAGCGTCTTACTCCTTTGAGCCATAGGCGCCGCCCTTGTTAAGGATTTTTGCATCTATGTTCATGAGGGATATTGGTCTGTGTTTTTCTTTTTGTGTTGTGTCCTTTCCTGACTTTGGTATAGGAATGATAACTGGCTTTATAGAATGAGTTAAGAAGGATTCCCTCCTTATGTTATGAAACCATTTCTGTAGGATAGATAACAGTTCTTATTTGTAGGTCTGGTAGAATTACACTGTGAATTGACTGGTCCTGGACTTTGTTTTGGTTGGGATTGTTTTGTTTTTTTTTTTTTTTTGCAGTTTTTGGCCAGGGCTGGGTTTGAACCTGCCACCTCTGGCATAGGGGACTGGCGCCTACTCCTTTGAGCCACAGGCACTGCCTGGTTGGGATTGTTTTTATTACTGATTCTATCCCACTACTCATTACTGGTCTATTCCGAATTTCTGTTTCTTCTTGATTCAAGCTTAGGAAGGTGTGTGTTTTCAAAAATATATCCATTTCCTCTAGATTTTCTAGTTTGTGTGTATAGAGATGTTCATAGTAATCTCAGATTATCTTTCTTATTTCAGTGGTATGAACCGTAATGTCTCCTTTTTCATTTCTGATTGAGCTTATTTGAATTCTCTGTCCTCTTTTCTTAGTCAGTGATTTGTTAATTTTATCTTTTTAAAGGACCATCTTTTCATTTCAGTGATCTTTTGTATTGTTCTTTCAGTTTCGATTTCATTTAGTTCAACTCAGATCTTTGTCAGCTTTGAATTTGATTTGTTCTTGTTTTTCTAGTTCCCTGAGGCATGACATTAGTTTATTAGTTTGTGATCTCCTTTTTTAATGTAAGTATTTAGTACAATGAACTTCCCTCTTAGGACTGGTTTTGCTATAGTCCAGAAATTTTGGTAGCGTGTGTCACCATTGTCATTCACTTCAAAAAATGTGTTGATTTCCATTTTGATTTCTTCACATAGTTGTATAGTTTCAGGAGTTCCTCTTGGAATTGATTTCTAGTTTTATTCCACTGTGGTCTAAGAAGGTACATGGTATTATTTTAAGTTTTAAAAATTTGCTGGGACTTGTTTTGTGGCCTAACACATGTTTATCTTGGAAATGCTTCCTGAAGAGAGGAATGTATGTTCTATAATTTAAGGATGGAATGTTCTATAAATATTTGTTAGGTCCATTTGTTCTAGAGTCTCATTAAGTCTAGTGTTACTTTGTTGATTTTCTGTCTTGATGGTCTGTCTTATTCTGTCGTTGGGGTGTCCTTCATTATAATTACATTGATGTTTATTTCATTTCTTGGATCTAGTAGTATTTATGAATCTAAAAGCTTTGGTGTTAGGTGCACATCTATTTAGAATTATATCTTCTTGTTGAATTGACCCCTTTATCGTGACCATCTTTGTCCTTTATAACTGTTCTTGATTTAAAATCTGATTTATCTGATATAAGAATAGCCACTTCTACTCATTTTTCCATTTGCATGGGATATTTTTTTCCACTCTTACCTTGAATCTATGCAACTCTTTGAGTTAAATGGGTTTCTTGGAGATAGAAGATATTTGGCTTGTGTTTTTCATCCTTTCCATCAATCTGTATCTTTTAAATGGGTGTATTTTGACCCTTTACATTCAACGTGAATATTGATATGTGAGGTACTGTTCCATCATCAGACTGATTGTTACCTACTTGCTTTGTATTCTTCCTTGTGTTACTGTTTTATACGATCTATGAGTTTTTGCTTTTGAGTACTTCTATGCTGGTAAATATCAACTTTCTTTTTGGTGTTTAGAGATTTTTTAAGCATCTATTGTAGGGAAAGTCTAGTGGTGACAATTAGTGTTTGCTTGTCTGGAAAAGATTTTAATTCTCCTACATTTAAGAAACTTGATTATATAGGATACAAAATTCTTGGCTGACAGTTATTATAAGAAAACTAAAGATAGGACCCCAATCCCTCTGGCTTTAAAGTTTCTGCTGAGAAGTCTGCTGTTAGTCTGACAGGTTTTCCTTTGTAAATTATTTGATGCTTTTCTTTCATCTTGCAGCTTATAGGATTTTCTCCTTCACTTTGACTTTTGCCAGATTGATACCTACAAATATTGTGCGTTATGATTGCAGAGGAATGGTAGCCTATGAAGGCAAGAGGCATTCTACATAGAACTGGTTCAGCCAGGGCCCTGAGTTGTTATAACTCAGATGAAGATGGGCTGTGTGGAGAAAGCGTCATGGGCTCCTGCACAAAATGGCCCCACCGAGTCTCATGTGCAACCTGAAAGCCAGTGGGAATATAGGTGAGTCTAAAGGCAGGTCCCTAGAAAGCACTTGGACCTGGGGCCAGGAACTCAGGTAGGCAGGGATTTTGCAGCTCAGCATAATTTTTCCATCTCCTGAAACAGACTGATTGAGCAAAACAAGTACCACCAGGAAGCTGGTGAAACTGAGGCCCCTGCCCTCCCCCCCATTCTGGATCAACCCAGAATGACCTTGAATCTGGCTGAATAAATTGCTTCCCTGTTGCTGGTTGGCTCTTGGGGGCAACTAGGTTTAACTATCCAAATTGCAAACACCCTAAAATAAAGAATTTTTTAAAAACAAAGCACATATAAGATCTATTGTTTGCAATGCAAGTGAATTTGCAGAAAATATATCATAGTCTGGATAAGGTCCTTCCCTGTAAAAAGACCAAAGCTGAGATTTGAGATCCAGGTTTGGATCTCAGAAAATCTGGAGTATGATGAGTGTGGAGCTCTGGGGCCCTCCTGAGTTCTGAGCAAGGGTGGGATGGGGAGGGACAGCTGAGGATACAAGTCCCAGGGACACGCCAGGGGCCAGGGCGCCCACGGATGTTGGGCAAACACAGCTCTTCTTTCCAAAGAGCCCATTTTTCTCAGAATTAGAAAAAAGTAGGTAAGTCCAAGTGCGCATCATTGTTTTAATACCAGCCTTATTTGCAAAGTAGAGGAGGGAAGGAGCTACCTTAACAGAACGTGTTGTATGTGAGCCACATCCTGATTTCAAAAAGATGAAAATATGAGTAACTATATGTCCTAGTATTAAAAACATTAAATAATTTGAGAAATGTATGAAGACAGAAAGCAGAATGCTAGTTGCTGGGGCAATGGGGAGTTGTTTCATGGGACAGAATTTTTGTTTGGGCAGATGAGAAAGTTCTGGAGATGGATGTTGGTGATGATTTCACAACAACATAGACAAACTGAATGCCCTTGAAATGTACACTTACAGTGGTTAAAATGATCAATTTTATGTTACAAATCTTTTTTTTTATATGTTACAAATCTTTTACCACAATTTAAAAAAAAGAAACATATGAAGGCAAAGGAAATAATTTCCCTTAATTCTAAGATGTAAATTTCCAGTCATTCTGCCCAAGATTACATTCCCTGTCTCCACATTGGCACCAGTGGGAGAAGCCAGAGCTTAAGATAGTGGAGGCTCTGGGACCTCTTGTGAGACAACAGTCCTTTAAGCCACATGTTACTCAGAAGTTCCTAGAATTTATTTATAACTTTAGACAATGCCTTTCCCACATTGTGACTTTCGTTAACAATGAGAATAGGAGTCTGAACCCCTAGGAAAACCAGGGAGTGCTGGGGGGAGTGGTGGGGCAGGGATTGGACTTCAGGTCCTGCACCCCCGAGGCCTGGAGGGAGGGGAGGGAGCTCCAGAGCTCAGGCAGAAAGGAGGGAAGTGGTTTTACTGAGGTGGTTACTGTGTGCTGGGCTCTCACAGTGCCATGTCGAGTAAGATAAGCTCCCCATCCTTACCAAGTTCACTGTCTAATACAGAACCTGCAAGCTATTAAAGGCAGCACAGGCTCAGCGCCTGTGGCTCAATGGGCTAAGGCGCCAGCCACGTACACCTGAGCTGGCGGGTTCGAATCCAGCCCGGCCCACCAAACAACAATGACGGCTGCAACCAACAAATGGCTGGGCGTTGTGGCGGGCGCCTGTGGTCCCAGCTACTTGGGAGGCGGAAGCAGGAGACTCGCTTGAGCCCAAGAATTGGAGGTTACTGTGAGCTGTGATGCCACAGCACTCTATCCAGGGTGACAGCTTGAGGCTCTGTCTCAAAAAAAAAAAAAAAAAAAAAAAGGCAGCACAATAGCTCTGTCCACGAAACTTAAGGGAGCCAGGGAAGGGAAGTGTCCCCCAGTTCACCTCGGAGGGGGTCAGCCTGGTGTCGCTACAGGAAGTGACCTTTAAGCTGAGACCTGAAGAATGGGTGGAGTGGCACCCAGGGGACAACCATCATTCCAGTGCTTACTTTCTGATTTCCAGGCTTTATTTAGAGAGGTTTTACCTTTGCTAACTCAATTTAGAGGGAAGAAGAACTGAGCATATGCCAAATTCACTGACCTCACTCTTCTAATCCACATCGGTCTGAATATGTGCTTCTTAATGTAAGCGATATGTACTTGCTGGTGTGGGCTGCTTTTTTTTTTTTAACTTGGCATGATTTTATATTTACATTTTCCTGCATAACTACATTTTCTAGGTCCTCATCATTTTTATAGCAGTGTAATTTTCCATCATGTTGACATCCCATAATTTGCCTAGTTATTCCTTGATTACTGAGCATTTTGGGTAGTTTCAATTTTTTCTTTATAAATAGCACTGTGTTATCTTTGGGTAAGTTCATTTTCTCCTCTTTATATTCTTGGATCTATTCCCCAGAGTGAAATCACCCGCTTATGCAGCGGGAATGGTGTTGGCCGCTTTCGTTACCTCCATAGCACCAAACTGTGTTCCAGGAAGACTGAGCTGATGGGACCTGCACCAGCTCCAAGTTCTCATGCTGGGACTTATGATATTTAAACATTTTTTCCCAACTTAAAAAATCTTAAATATATTTTTAAAGACATTGAGTCTTTTTTGCTTTAATTCGTTGTTAAAAATAATGGGACACTGAGGCCAAATATTGAAAAGAAAAAAAACCATCTCGGCTCAGCGCCTGTGGCTCAGCGGGCTAAGGCACCAGCCACGTACACCTGAGCTGGCGGGTTCGAATCCAGCCCGGGCCCACCAAACAACAATGACGGCTGCAACCAAAAAATGGCCGGGCGTTGTGGCGGGCGGCTGCAGTCCCAGCTACTTAGGAGGCGGAGGCAGGAGACTCACTTGAGCCCAGGAATTGGAGGTTGCTGTGAGCTGTGATGCCACGGCACTCTATCCAGGGTGACAGCTTGAGGCTCTGTCTCAAAAAAAAAAAAAAACCATCTCTAACAGCTCTCTAACATGCTTGCTTTTTGCCGTTCCTGTGTGTCTGCTTTCATTGTGAATACATTTTTTATTTTTATGGTCATGCCACAATTTTGATTCGTCTTTTTACACAATGGGCTACAGTTCTCGCCATGTTACTCCAAGGGCTCCAAACTTGCCTCTGTTAATGGCCTTAATACTGTTGCACTGACCCAAGGCAAGGTAAGGATGCTCTTATTGGTGACTGGACTGTTCGTCCACCCCCCAGTTGGGCTCTCTACTGTCCCTGGACGTGTCTGCAGCCTCCTGACTTTCCTCCTGCCCCCTTCCCTGTCTCTCTGTCACTCCACCTGCATGGCGCATCTCTCGGTGGTGACTGGCATTCACATGCCCTTGGCCGAGATGGGGTCCCCTTCATTCCTGGCCCCCAGCAAGCACCCAATACAGCTCTCACAGTCCAGTGTCTTATGCACGTTGGGTGAGTGGATTCTCTCCTCCGATGGGTCAGCTGAGGTTCTGCAGAAACCTCAGGGAAAACAGACGCCCCAGGTGAGCCACACTGGTGTCCAGAGAAGAGTGTCCAGCCTGCTTTTCTCCCTCAGGACTTCCTGAGCCGATACCCGGTCACCAAGTACTCCTGGGTAGGGGCCCAGCGAGGCCCCCAGGGCTGGCACTGGATCGACGGCTCCCCCCTGCCGCCGCAGCTGTGAGTGACCAAACCCTTCTCCTCCTCTGCCAAACCCCCATCCCCTGCCCTTCAGAATCCTCGGTTTGTGCACAGATTCAGCCTCCTGTTCCACCCACAGCCTAGGGGATGCCACTTACGAAACCACCCCCACCTCTTTCCATGCTCAGGGCTGGGCGTTTGCTTAGTCCCCGCTATTCCATCCCTTGTCTGGGTTCCCAGTGCATTCCCAAGCAGGACTGTCACCCTCATTTTACATCCTGTGGCTCAGAGCGAGATGGTTCACCAGTGCCACGTAGCTGACCACCTAGGGGACAGCCTCATAGCACCACCGAGTGCCTGGGCCAGGTGGGGAATGGGCTCAGGGAAGGAGGCCCTGGGACCTGATCAGCTCCCTTCCTTCCTCTCTCCTACTTCCCCAGACTCCCGGATGATGACGAGGACACCCCGGGTCTCAGCTGCGCATGCCTGGAGGAAGGCAAGCTTGTGGCCATGGACTGCAGCTCTTCAAGACCCTGGGTCTGTGCCAAGCGGACCAAGTGACTGTGGCTCTGCCAGTCCTGTGCCTACTGGGGGGCCATGCAGCACCCCCAGCAAAGACCACTGAGAGCTGGGCAGCCTGTCCCTGGACCTGGCTTCCACCTTCCAGGTGCCCTACACTGCTCAAGAGGAGCCTGCCTGAGTGACCCCAGGAAGCTGCCCGGAACACAGGAAGATCACCTCTACAAGGGGAGACGTTTGCTGCGGCCTTGGGTCTGAGAAACAGTTTTAGCCCGCAGCTTCTGAAGCTGACTGGTTTGGTGGCTTGGGATGGATTTTTAGCTTTTCTGAGCCTTGATTTCTCCCCCATTAAGATGGACATTTCCAGCCAGGCTCGGTGGCTTAAGCCTATAATCCTGGCACTCGGGGAGGCCGAGGTGGGTGGACTGCTTGCGCTCAGGAGTTTGAGACCAGCCTGAGCAAAAGCAAGACCCCATCTCTACTAAAAGTAGAAAAACGAGCTGGTAGTGTGGCGGGTGCCTGTAGTCCCAGCTACTTGAGAGGCAAGTAGGATCACTTGAGCCCACTAGTCTGAGGTTGCTGTGAGCTATGATGCTACAACACTCTACCCAGGGCAACAGAGTGAGACTCCATCTCAAAAAATAAAAGGGACATTTTCATTCTTTTCTTTTTTTTGATGCAGAGTCTCACTTTGTTGCCCTCTATAGAATGCTGTGGTGTCACAGCTCACAGTAATCTCAAACTCCTGGGCTCAAGCAATCCTCTTGCCTCAGCCTTCCGAGTAGTTGGGACTACAGGCACCTGCCACAACGCCCGGCTATTTTTAGAGGCTGGGTTTCACTCTAGCTCAGGCTGGTCTTGAACTCGTGAGCTCAGGGCAATCCGCCTTCCTCAGCCTCTCAGAGTGCTGGGATTACAGGCATGAGCCACTGTGCCCAGCCTAAAAGGGACATTTTCTATCCTCTTCTCCCCCACCTGTTCTCACCCCTGTACCCTTTCATTCCCAGAGGGAAAGACAGTGTTAACAGTCACAGCCAATTCCAAGCTGGGTTCTCTTGAAGCCTCACTGAAACAAGTCTTCAGTTGTTGGGGGGCGGTGGCATCTGGCAAGGACAACGTTGCTGTGAATTCCGTTTGCAGGCAGCTGGGTGCGCAGCTGATGCAGTCACCAAAAGACTGCAGAGAACAGCAAAGGA
Source organism: Perodicticus potto (assembly GCA_963574655.1). Lineage (NCBI taxonomy): Eukaryota > Metazoa > Chordata > Mammalia > Primates > Lorisidae > Perodicticus > Perodicticus potto. The sequence goes on along the minus strand of CAUYRH010041220.1, from coordinate 9,562 downwards.
AAAGACCTGTTGGCCCCTGGGCAAGCGAGGTGGAAGTTTCTCCTCTGCCCTGAGAGTTGGCAAGGGGTCGGCAGACAGTAAGGTCCTGGGGAGACCCAGCATTTGGGGCTGGCTGGGGCCCCTGGTAAGCTGACGCCCAAGGTGGGGACGAGGCAGAGAGGACGGGCCGACCAGGTCAGGAACAGTGGCCTGCACCAGCTTGGCAGGAGGGCGTTGTCGCAAAGCGGGGGGCCCGAGGGTGGACAGCAACAGGAGGAACATGGGCAGCTTCGAGTCACCTCTTCCCCTCACGGCCGTGAGACAACCAAGCTGACATGTCTCTGCAGTGGGGTTCAGTGAAAGCCTTCGGGCAGGAGGGTGGGCTGGAGGGCTTCGAACTCAGACCCTACTTCCAGATCCCTCCAAAACAGAGAAACCTTTATTAGTGCATTGAAAGCAAGAGCTTGTCTGGACCATCTGGGAGAAAGGGATGGAGAGTCTTAGGTAAGAGAAATTTCTCACACTCTTAGGATGTAAAAACAAAAAAAAGGAGATGGAAATTTCCTGGCCAGATGTGAACTGGGTGGAGGAGGTGGGGCAGGTGCCAATTACAATACTTCATGCACGGGCAGGAAGCCGCGCATGTTACCCCACCCCCTGCCATGGGTTCCCGGTGTCTGCATGTAGTTAATGAGTGTACAGAAATTTAAATGATTTAGCATCCAGAGAAGGAAAGTGGTTTGTTCAAAGTCACCCAACTAGAAAGGGGAAGGTCTACAATAAAAGCCAGTTATGTCTAACTCCGAGGGGTGGGGAACTTGTGGCCTTCTGAATCCTCGAGTGCGGCCTTTGGTTCTGTGAAGTTTGGATTTGGTGGAGGGGGCTGCACTTGGGGATCTGGAGAACCATAAGTGGCTTTGAGGCTGCAGGTTCCCAATTGATCACAGTGGCTGCTGAGTGGGAAACCCTCAGGTGGAGTGAGGCAGAAAGGAGGTGCCAAGTTATTTCACAGGGGAGAACATCTGCTGCTTTGATTATTTATTGCTCTATAACAAACTGTCCCCAGTCTTGCCAACAACTACTTCTCCCAAAAAAGCTGTGATTCTGTGGATAAACTAGAGAATTTTGCCTTAGATGGTATTAGCTGGAGCCCTAGGATGGCTGGAAGGTCAAAAATGGCCTTACTTGCTTTGGCCACCATTTGGTGCTGACTCCTAGCTGAGACTCTGCTTCTCTTCACGTGGCTGCGTGGGCTTCCTCATAACGTGGCAGGAGCATTCCAAAGAAGGGACTGCGTAAGTTAGATCTCCTGAAGGCTAGCCTTAGAGGTCACCCAGTGTCACATACGCCACATTTGTTGGTCTAAAACAAGTTATAGGCCAGCCAGCTTCAAAGGGAAGAGAAATAGGCCACTATGCTGTGCCCAACTCTAGCTCTTGCTACTCCCCTACAGGTCTAGCACTCAAGACAGCCCTAGCTGAGTAGAAACATTTCATGAACAAAAACAGCTTGATTCGGCTCAGCCCCTGTAGCTCAGTGAGTAAGGGCAGCAGCCACAAACACCGAGGCTGGTGGGTTCAAACCTGGCCCGGGCCAGCTAAACAACAACTGCAACAAAAAAAAAATAGCCGGGCGTTGTGGTGGGTGCCTGTAGTCCCAGCTACTTGGGAGGCTGAGGCAAGAGAATCACTTAAGCCCAAGAGTTTGAGGTTACTGTGAGCTGTGACGCCACGGCACTCTACTGAGGGTGACATACTGAGACTCTGTCTCAAAAAAAAAAAAAAAAAATTCATCCAACATAGTTCTTAACTTTAAAACTGATTAATTATGTCTAAAATATTTTGCGATAAAAGTTTTTTTAAACCTTGTGGGACTTTGAATTTGGTGAAGTAATTGTTAATGTACAGCTGTGCTCCCAGAAAAGAGAAATCCCTAAAAAAGGATGAGAACTGAGGACCAGACCAGGAGGGGCTGGTTTTCTGACTTGCCCATGAGGTGACACATTAGTCTTGTGAACTGTGGCCTCAGGACAACACAGGTGGGAAGGTTGATCTATTTAAATCCGAAATTTGGAGGATTTGTCCTCAGTGAAAAGCTGGGCTAAAACAACAGTGGGACGGCAGGGAAGCTCATCTGTCTCTCCCTGGATGAAAAAAGTTTCCACTGATAATGTGAAACCTTGGGGCTGGGTGTCTGTCAGCATAGGATTTGAATTTAGACTACCTGCCTGGCCTAGAAGCTTTCTAAGTGAGGAATTACCATCACTGTTGCTCTAGGCTTGGGGATACACGTGGAGTCCTTAGCAGAAACCAAGGCAAAACGTCTCTGAAGGGGTGTTCCCTTAATCCCACGGAAATCCAATGGATTCTTAGGATGAGCTTGTTATACAACTGAAGTCCTAGAAAAAACTCTGAAACAAGAAAACAACACTGCGAAAAAAGATGACGGTTTTAAAAGAACCAAGCAGAATTTCTGGAAATGAAAAATATAGTTGTTGGTATTAAAAGCTGAGTGGACAAGTTAAATAGAAGATAGGAACAGTTGCGGATTAATTGAACGAGAAGATAAATCCAAGGTGAGTGTCCAGAATGCATTACACAGAGATAAAGAGACGAAGGAAAAAGCAGGTGCGTGACATGGATGGCAGAACACAAAAGATCCAACATAACACCCACACACATTTTTAATCTCTTTGATACCACAAATCCCTTCTCAGAGTCATGTTTTTAAAAGTATAAAATAGGCAAGGCATGGTAGCTCATGCCTATAATCCTAGCATTCTGGGAGGCCAAGGTGGGAGGATTGCTTGAGCTTAGGAGTTCAAGACCAGCCTAAGCAAGAGCAAGACTCTGCCGCTACTTTAAAAAAAAGAAGAAAAATTAGCCAGGCATGGCATGCTAGCCTGGGCAACGAAGTGAGATTCAAAATGTGTAAAATAAACACAAGATTATGAAAAAAAATCCAACTATGTTGAAATACCGTTATCAATGTGCTTCAAAATCAGCCCAATTAAAGTACAAATTATATGCGATGAAATGCACGCATTTTAAGGGTGCAGTTTGGCAACCGTGTGCTCTGCCCCTGTCACCACGCTCTAAGTAAGGTTCCCCTAGGCTCCCTCCCTGCCCAGCCCCACCACTGCCCAGGAAACTGGTTTCTTTTGTCACAATATATTAGGGATATATTCATGCACCATCCACATAAGATGCCACACAGCAGCTAAAGTAAAATGCCATGATTTCTGTATATAAGTTTTGGACCTAACTAAATTCCCTGTTTGTATTCAGTTTCTAGTAGTTTTGAGTTTTCCAGATAGTCGTTTCATCTGCAAATAAGGGTTTTTTACTTCTTTCCAAATGGTGTACAAATTGCTATTTGGGGGGGGGGGAGGGGTGGACAGGGTCACACTGTCGCCCAGGCTGGAATGCAGTGGTATGATCATAGCTCACTGCAGCCTAGAACTCCTGGGCTCAGCTTCAACCTCAGCCTCCCAGGTAGCTGGGACTACATGCATGCACCACCATACCTAATTTTTTTTTATTTTTTTGTAGAGATAGGGTGTTACTGTGTGGCCAGGCTGGTCTTAAACTCCCGTCTTCAAGAGATCCTCCTGCCTTGGCTTCCCAAAGTGCTGGGATTACAGGCTTAAGACACGACTGCCTCTTCCTATCCTATTTTTTAACTTCTTGGCTAAAGTTAAACCAAGGGCAACATTAAATAACAGTGATCAAAGTTAATGTCCTTCCTTTTCCTTCTTTAATTATGGGAAAATTCTGTTTTCCCGTAAAGCATTAGCTCACTTTGGGGTTAAGGGATGTGTGTATCTGTACATGTATTCCTATCATGTTAAGATCAGTTTAACACATGAACTGCCATGTGAGTTGTATTTAACTTACGCTAGTTTTGAGCCTGGGGCCTTGTGAAATATATATAACTCACATACTCTTGCCCTATTTTCACCTAATAAAACACTGTGGCCCCAAGGAAAAAAATTTGTTTCTCTAGTATGGCAGTCAATGTGTTAATTTTATGAGATAGGTTTTCAGCATCTCTGGAAGTGATCATATAAATTTCCTTTTTTGATCTTGTTTTTTAGAGACAGAATCTCACTTTATCACCCTTGGTAGAGTGCCGTGGCGTCACACAGCTCACAGCAACCTCCAACACCTGGGCTTAGGCCATTCTCTAGCCTCAGCCTCCGAAGGGGCTGGGACCCTACCCATCCCACCCCACCCCACCCCACCACCCAGCTATTTTTTGCTGCAGTTTGGCTGGGGTTGGGTTCGAACCTGCCACCCTCTGTATATGGGGCCGGCACCCTACCCACTGAGCCACAGGCACCGCCCATCTTTTTTTGATCTTTTAACAGTGAGTTATAATGAAAAGATTTCCTAAAATTGAATGCATTTTTTGAAATTTACTCTATTGGTTATGGTGTTTAATCCTTCAAATATGCTGCTGGAATTTATTTGCCAAAATTTCACGTTAAAGTTTTGCAGCAATATAGTCATGTGCTGTATAATGATATAGCAACATTTCTTTTTTTTAATTTAGAAATAGGGTCTTGCTCTGTCATTGAGGTTGAAGGCAGTGGCATGATCATAGCTCACTGCAGCCTCCAATTCCTTGGCTTAAGTGATCCTCCTGCTTCAGCCTCCCAAGTAGCTGGGACTACTGCATAGTAGCATTTCAATCAACGATGGACTATATATATGACAGTGGTCCCATAAGATTACAAAGGAGATCAAAAGTTTCTGTGCTCTAGTGATGTCCCAGCTGTCATAACATCATAGTGCTATGCATTAGGTGTGTGGTAATAGTGGTGTAAACCCGCTGCCCTGCTAGTCCTGCGACAGTGTAGCACGTAAAGGAGGAGCACTTCACTCCAGCTCAGGAGTTCAAGGTTACAGTAAGCTATGATGGTGTCACGTAATCCAGCCTGGCGACAGCAAGATTTTGTCTTAAAAGTATAGCACATGCAATTATGTACAGTATGTGATACTTGATAATCAACTGTTACTGTTTATGTATGTCCTGTGCTGTACTTTTTATCATTGTTATAGAGTATGGTCCTATTTATACATATATAAAAAATAGTTAACTGTAAAACAGCTGCAGATAACTCTTCCAGGAGGTGTCCAGAGAGGGCATCGTTATCATTCAGAGATGACAGTGCCATTTGCATTAGTGCCCCTGGAAACCTTCCAGCGGGACCAGAGGTGGAGGTGGAAGACAGTCCTATTTCTGTTCTTGACCTCATGCAGTTCTAGGCTCATTTGTGTATGTCTTAATTTCTTTTTTTTGAGACAGAGTCTCATTCTGTTGCCCTGAGTAGAGTGCTGTGGCATCACAGCTCACAGTAACCTCAAACTCTTGGGCTTAAGCAATTCTCTTGCCTCTGCCTCCCAAGTAGCTCGGACTACAGGCGCCCGCCACACGCCCGGCTATTTTTTTTTTTTTCAGTTGTAGTTGTTGTTTGGCGGGCCTGGGCTGGATTTGAACCTGCCTGCTCCTGTGTATGTGGCTGGCGCCCTAGCCGTTGAGCTAGAGGCACTGAGCCTGTATGTCTTAATTTCTAACACAAAAGTTCAAAAAGTAAAAAATAATTTTAAAAATAGAAAAAAGCTTATAGAATAAGGTTGTAAAGAAAGAAAATATTTTTGTCCAGTTGTATAATGTGTTCGTGTTTTAAAGTTGTTATTACAAAAAAGTCAAAAAGTTTACAAGGTTTTATAAAATATAATTGTTAGAGTAAGCTAAGGTTAATTTATTATTGGAGAAAGAATTTTGAAAATACATTTAGTGCAGCCTAAATGAAGTCAGCAGTTGTGCACAGTAATGGCCGAGGCCCTCACGTTCACTCCCCACTCACTCTGAGACTCACCACCCAGAGCGACCTCCAGTCCTACAAGCTCCCTTCACAGTAAGTGCCCTATAATGTTTATACTGTACTTTTACTGTGCCTGTGCTATATCTATATACACACATGCCAGTGTGCACCTACTGCCTGCAAAATTCGGTACAGTCACATGCTGTGCGGGTTGGCCGCCCGGGAGCAACAGGCCTCACTGCACAGCCTGGCCGTGCAGGCGGCCACAGCACCGAGGGGTGCGGAACCCATAAAACTGCCTATGCGACACGTTTCTCAGAACGCATCCCCAGTGTTAAGTGACACAAGACTAGACTTAAAACGTATTCTGAAGTTTTCTCCTTTGAATGATATTATCGGGTTTTAATATTAACATTACACTAACCTCATTGAAAGAATCAAGGACTCTGATTTCTAATCTCTGGAGGGGTTCAAACACTACTGGTGTGCTTGGTAGGGGAAGCGAGGCAGGGCTCAGAATCTACTGGGGTCCACTTCTTTGACCGAAGACTGTTTTCTTTTTAAGTTAATTGTTTTGTGCTCTTAAAAAATTATTTTCTTTGGCAGCTCCTGTGCTCAGCGAGTAGGGTGCTGGCCCCATATACTGAAGGTGGTGGGTTCAAACCCGGCCTCGGCCGAACTGCAAAAATAAAATTAAAAAAAAATAAAAGAAATTCTTTTCTTGCGCGGTGCCTGTGGCTCATTGACTAGTGCGCCGGCCCCATATACCAAAGGTAACAGGTTCAAACCTGGCCTCGGCCGAACTGCAAAAAACAAAAAAATAGCCGGGCGTTGTGGCAGGCACCTGTAGTCCCAGCTACTCGGGAGGCTGAGGCAAGAGAATCGCCTAAGCCCAGGAGTTGGAGGTTGCTGTGAGCTGTGTGATGCCACGGCACTCTACCGAGGGTGATAAAGTGGGACTCTGTCTCTACAAAATAAATAAATAAATAGCCGAGTGTTGTGGCAGGTGCCAGTAGTCGCAGCTACTTGGGAGGCTGAGGCAAGAGAATCGCTGAACCCAAGAAGTTGCCGTGAGGTATGATGCCACGGCATTCTATCAAGGGCAACAGAGTGAGACTCTGTTTCAAAAAAAAAAAAAAAAATCATCTCCTTTCCCAGGATTATTGTGATTATGCTAAGGACCTTCACATGGGGAGATGAGGGCTGGATTATCCAGGTGGGCCCACTGTTATCACAAGCGTGGGCATAAGCGATGGGCGGGGGCGGCCAGAGTGAGGCTAAGGAAGCTGGATGAAGGGCTCAGGGCCCAGGGCCCAGGGCCCAGGGCTCAGGTGAGGAGGGGAGATTTAAAGATGGAAGAAGTTTGGTGGGACCGCACCGACGATGCATTTTACAAAGGTACGTGTTAAATTTACTAAGTGTAGAATATAAAGGTCTGAACACAATAACTAAGAAGGTACGGTGAAGGCTATATTAAGCATTTTGAAGAAAATATTTCAGATTGTATATAACGCCAGCACATTGTACCCCATGATTGCATTACTGTACATAGCTATGTTTTAATAAACAAAAATAAATAAATAAATAAAGATGGAAGAAGGGCCCTGAGAGAACACGAGTGTCTTCCAGAAGCTGGAAAAGGCAAAGAAGAGCTTCGTCCCCTATCCGAGTGCCCTCCCCCGAGTCACCAGAAGAAACATGGCCCTGCCCACGTTGCTGACCTCCCCAAAGGTAAGATAGAATTCGTGTTTTAAGCCATGAAATTTGTGACAATTTGTTTTAGTAGTAACAAGACACTAATCAACTATATTACAATTTAAATATTTTTATAACTATATTATCAGTATAATTGATTTCCCTGGTAATCCTATTTATTTTATTTTATGCATTTAAAAATTATTTTAAGAAGGAATCTGTAGGCTTCACCAAGCTGCCAAAGGGGTGCATGGAACTAAAAAAAGTTGAGAACTTTTCATCGTTTTGAGTTTTTTTTTTTTTTTTTTCCAGTTCGGCTGGGGACTGGGTTTGAACCCGCCATCCTCTGTATATGGGGCCGGTGCCCTACTCGCTGAGCCCACAGGCGCTGCCCAAAAGCTGAGAACTTTTTACCTACATTTTGCTCCCTGTGATCTCAGCCGGTGTTGTGGTTTTAAATACCACCTACAAGCCAGCAACTCCAGAAATGCATACCTTCAGTCTGGGCCTCTTCTGAATCTCAGATTTGGTCCCTCTTCCATGGTCTTGCTCTTCTCTGGGTGTTTCTCAAGCCCCCCACCCCCCATCATTTCCCCTCCTTCCCTGCTTCATTTCCCTTCAAGGCTAGAATCACCTGCTTTGAAACCATATGTGAAATCCGTGGCAGTGGCCTACACCTGTTGTTTCAGCTAGAGAGAAGGCTGAGGTGGAAGGTGGCTTGAGTCCAGGGGTTCAAGGCTATAGTATGCCCTGATCACGTCTGCAAATAACCACTGCACTCCATCCGAGGCAACACAACAAGACCCCTTCTCCCCCCAAATCCCTCAAACCCATACACATTTGCTTGTTTATGTGTAAATGCCACAAGAATAGGATTTTCATCCCTGTAACTAGCCATCAAGTCAAGAAATAGAACCAGCATTCAGAGATTTCCCCTTGTGCTGGCTCTCATGGTTTCCACCAAGGACAACTGTTCTGAATGCTGGCACCATAGATCAGTGTGCCCTTTCTTGAGCATAATGTATATATAGTGTATATATATTTTTGTGCCTGGCTTCTTTCATTCAACTTAATGCTTTTAGGATTCTCTCCTGGTTTTGCATGTATTTAGTTCTTTTTGTTGTTGATTGTATTTTATTGAATGGACATATAATTTATTCATCCATTTTATCATTGGTAAAGGTTTGGGTTGTTTCCAGTTTGGTTATTACAAATAGTACCACAATAGAACATGTCTTTTGGTAAACATGTTTTACGCATTTTTCTTAGGTACGTATGTAGGAGTGGGTCGTTGGATGTCTGTAGGTTAGGCTGGATTTTATGAAAGTGCTAAACTGTTTTCAGGTGAGATCGCACCACTTTGCACTCCCTTGGGGAGTACATGAATGTTCCAGTCACTCCATACCCCAACCAGCACTGCCCTTTTTTCTTTTTTTTAATTGAAACAGAGTCTCACTTTGCCGCCCTTGGTAGAATGCTACCAGCTCACAGCAACTTCAAACTCTTAGGCTCAAGCGATTCTCTTGCCCCAGCCTCTCGAGTAGCTGGGACTACAGGCGCCCACCACAACGCCCTGCTATGTTTTTTTTTTCTTTAGCAGGCCCAGGCCAGATTTGAACCCACCAGCCCCAATGCATGAGGCTGGCGCCCTAACCACTGAGCACAGGCGCCTGGCCTAATCTGCTCTTTTTCATCTAGCCATTCTGGTGGGAGTATGGTATGATTGCACTGTTATTTGCATTTTCCTGATGAGTAATGAAGTTGCTTTTTCAACTCTTTTTTTTGTTAATCACAGTTGATTGTTTCAGTAAAGGCTATGACTTCATGGTCATGTTTGGTAAAGCTTTCCATCTCCTCACAGGCAGTATTCCACTAACGGAGTGTACTTTATTCATGTTTCCTTTTTTCATTTCTCCTTTTTTTTTTTTTTTTTGAGACAGAGTCTCAAGCTGTCACCCTGGGTAGAGTGCCGTGGCATCACAGCTCACAGCAACCTCCAATTCCTGGGCCCAAGCGAGTCTCCTGCCTCTGCCTCCCAAGTAGCTGGGACTACAGGCG
>CAUYRH010041217.1:0-52607 GCA_963574655.1 Perodicticus potto | reverse complement strand
AAGAATCTCATCTTACCTTAAAAGATAAATATAGACTCAGGGTGAAGGGATGGTCATCTATAATTCAGGCAAATGGAAATCAGAAAAAAGCATGTGTTGCAATTTTATTTGCAGATACAATAGGCTTTAAACCAACAAAAGTTAGGAAAGACAAGGATGGTCATTTCATATTTGTTAAGGGTAAAACTCAACATGATGAGATTTCAATTATTAACATTTATGCACCCAACCAGAATGCACCTCAATTTATAAGAGAGATTCTAACAGACATGAGCAACTTCATTTCCTCCAGCACCATAATAGTTGGGGATTTTAACACCCCTTTGGCCGTGTTGGGTAGAAACTTTAAAGAGGAACTAATACCTATATTACTTAACCTTTCCAAAACATTGAAAAAGAAGGAATACTTCCCAACACATTCTGTGATGCAAATATCACCCTGATCCCCAAACCAGGAAAAGACCCCCAAAGAAAAGAAAATTATAGACCAATACTTTAATGAACATAGATGAAAAAATATTCAATAAAATCCTAGCAAACAACTACTTTGGGGTTGTAGTTGTAATTGTTTGGCAGGACCGGGCTGGATTTGAACCTGCTACTTCCAGTGTATGTGGCTGGAGCCCTTGCCATTTGAGCTACAGGCACTGAGCCTCTTTAACTAATCCTTATATACTTTCCTAAGGTAAGAACTGAGTCTGCCAGGTTCACTGTTATCTTCAGCTCCAGAAACAGCACCTTGCTTATAACCCAAGCTCAAATGTAGGTTATTGGATGGCACACATTAGCACTCGTTTTCATCAGGGTGGTCCAGTTCTGAGCACACTCCATTTGGCAAATTTCCTTTTCATTTGAAGTCATGGTACCCAAACATAACATTTATAAATCTCTCCATATAAAAACAAATGTTGCCCTAAAAGTGTGTCACCTCTGAGCTCCAACATCAACAAATGGAATTATAGAGTGGTGCCTTTGGCTCAGTGAGTAGAGCACCGGCCCCATATACCGGAGGTGGTGGGTTCAAACCTGGCCCCAGCCAGAAACTGAAAAAAAACAAAAAAACAAAAGCAAAAAAAAAAAAAAAATGGAATTGTATAGTGTTAATGTGAGCATGAGAACAAGAAGCAGACTTACATACCAACTTCTACTACCAAATTTATTTAATATTATATAGGAAATTCTATATTTCTGGGTAGTTGCTAAGAATGCATAGAACATCTCAGTTAGCTCTTTCACTTGTCTGGTCCTCAGCTAATCCACTAGGCCTTTTTACTGGAGCAATCACCATAGCATTAATTATTGCTTCCATTAGAATTAAATCCAAAGGAGCAAAGCCTCCTCCTGCTTCTTCTACTTCAGGAGAAGATAAATTAAATGGTCAGAACCCAAGTGTAGGACTATCAGATATTCTGCTTCTAAACAAATGAGACACTGAACATAAGCTTGAAAAATTATTCCTTTTACTTTTCTGTATCTCCACTACCATTTAAGCCACCATCATCTTGCCTAAAAAAGTAGCTGACCTCCAGGGCTCTGTTCTTGCCATATTCTCCAGTCCTATTCTCTGTAATGCAGTCTGTGTGATATTGTGGAGGCAAAAAATCCCATGCTGGTTTTTATCCATTCCAAACATACTTTAATATCTTTATGAATTTGTGTTCTTTTTTGCTCCCTGAGTTTTGAGCACATGTCCTCTGTCTGAAATACATTTCACCCAACTCTGAGTTTTCCCTTAGTTTAGACATTACGGTCTTCCCTTCCTGGCTCCAGAGGGCTCCAAGAAAGACCCCAAGTCAAGGTCAGGTACTGTTTCTTAGGGCGTCTGGAATTTGCCCCTTTCCAGCACTTATCACAATGCATTGTCATCACCTGTCCCCTCACTGCAGGCTGGGGAGGGAGGCTGGGGATGGAGGAAATCTTGTTCTTTGAAGGTTCAGGGTATAGCATAGAAATGGGTTTATAAAAAGGCCTTCATCTTTGGAAACTAAAGAGATAAACTGTGAAGAAACATTATTGCCATTTTTATAAGTGAGTGTATGTGGGGGAGAAAGAAGTTTGGTGTAATTCTATAATACTTTAAAAAGAAATGTTCATGCTGAAAGTATTTTTCATGTGCCTGTATCCTGCTTTGAATTTTAGTTTCCAAACAGTTTTGAGAATCCTTTCTATCACACAAACATTTTGAATATAGTGCAAACAATTCCACATGCCCTGTGGGCTTTCCTTATTTGGGGTATGAGCTGTGTGCTATCTGCTCTCTCCACTCCAATTATAGACTTTCTGTGGGAGGAAGCTGGATGTTTGAACGTTCTCCTCCAATATGTTGAAGATCCAAGGAGTTCTGAGTTTGTGATTAGTGAGGGGAATTGTGCCTTAAAACATACATCCCTCCCAAATGGAATTGGAACATTAAATATTTCATTTATTTGGTAGTAAAATTATGTTTTTCTAATAAGAAGCAGTTGCCATACAACTCATTCTAGGTCTCTATTTATATTTTCCTTAAACAGAAATCTTTTGTTTTTTATTTTGATTACTTTTCTTTGAGGTTGTGCCCAGTCCCACAAGATAAAATTAGAAACCTTTTTTAAAAAAGTCTCATTTCAGCTTACATTGTAGCAAAATTCCATGCCCTCTTAGAAATGAGTTGAAATGCCTCATTTCCTTATTGGTTATTTTATTTTGTCCCCAATAAAGAAACTGATGTAAGAAGAAGAACTACAGCGAAAAGAAGGCCCAGCAATTTCTTATTTGTTATTTGAATTCAGGTTATTCTGTTATTTGAATTTCTTATTTGGCAGTTCATGGGGCAAAAAGTTGAAAATTTACAATCAGACACACATACATGTATTTACTGCATTGTTTGAAATAGCAAAGTTCTGAAAACAAGAATAGTTGGATACATTACAGAACAGCTGTACTATGGAACATAAGTGGTCATTAAAAAAAGTTAGACTTACATCCACAAATCATGATTTATTATTGAGTGAAAAAATAAGGCTGCAAAATATTTATAATATTAAACAATTCCTTTTGAGGGAAGTAGGCAAGTTGGGGAATATCCATAGTGTCTATGTAGGCAGATAGGTAGATGGTAGATAGACAGAGACATACAGATATAGATAAATATAGACAGATAGATAGATAATAAATAGTATAGACAGACAGATATACATAAGTAGATGGGTAGGTAGATAGATAGATATAGGTAGGTAGAAGATATAGCTAAATAGAGATAGATAGATAGAGATATATAGGTAGATAGATAGAGATTAATAGATAGAGAGAGACAGACATAGATAAATAGAAAGAAAGAAAGAAAGATAGATAGATAGACAGACAGACAGACACACAGACGGATGGACGGACGGATGTAGAGAGATAGGTTAGTATATAGTTCTGAGAACACTGATAAAAGACTGAAATATCCTAAGCTGTTAACCTTAGTTATTTGGGAAGGGAGAATTGAAAAAAAATATATTTCTTTATACATCTTTTGACCACTTCATTTCTTATACACATATGATTTCTTTTTTTTTTTGAGACAGAATCTCACTGTTTTACCCTCAGTAGAGTGCTGTGGCATCACAGCTTACAGCAACCTCAAACTCCTGGGCTTAAGCGATTCTCTTGCCTCAGCCTCCTGAGTAGCTGGAACTACAGGCACCTGCCACAACGCCCGGCTATTTTTTTGTTGTAGTTGTCATTGTTGTTTAGCAAGTCCAGGTTGGGTTCGAACCAGCCAGCTCCATTGTGTGTGGCTGGCACCCTAACCACTGAGCATGGGTGTTGAAACTGATTTCTTTTTGAAATAAAAAAAAAATCTAATAAAAATGTCCAATGGTAAATAAGTGATTGAGAAGAACAATGAAATGAAGAAAAACCAAGGGCTGTCCATCTGTTTACACTGTACTCTCCCAGTAGGCTGAGGAGTGCTTGTGTTTGATGTCAGGGGCAAATATCTAAGATACAGGCAATGAGAGAGTAGGAAGGGCACAGAGGAGAAGGAAAGGGGTGAAAGAGAACGTTAAAGAACAACCGATTTCTTCAAGGCTGGCAGGCTGCTAGTCTTTCAACCAGCTTCCATGAGTACACCAGCCCTTCATTTAATCAACATATACTATGCATGATTATGTAGAAGACACTATGGGATACTGGGGATAGGATGGTGAAAAAACACACAGTCCTCCCCTGAGTCAGGAAAGCACAGCTCTGAATGGGGCGTGGGGGCTGGTACACATTGTCATGAGAGCAAGGAAACACACGAGAACAATTTCGTTATGGACTAAGGGAGAGCAAAGGAAAAAGAAATCACTACATTGAGCAAATTACCAAGGCACTTTCTGTTTTATCAGAATTTTTCATGGGAAGGATTTATTGTCAACCCCCCTTCTAAATAGATGAGATGCTTATCACAAATCAGATTGGAGGGCTACTCCTAGAAAAACAAGTTTACATATTCGCTGCCCTGTAAATTTGAAAACCATTCTTGTAAAAAGTATATCTTGATCCAGAAATGTTATAAAATAGGGGCATTTGACTGCCTAGTAACATTTTATTTCTTAACTTGGGCAGAGAGTGCATGGATGCTTCTTTTAATATTATTCTTTAAACTATGCATCACAGTTCAAACACTCTTTGTAACATCATACATATGAAAAACAAAACAACAGAAAAAGTAAATTGTCTTGGAGAAAAAGTTAACATTTCCATAATGTGACAATTTAATTTGTGTATCGATTTTTCTTGATGACATCTAGCTAAAGATACTCATTTTTCCCCATTTTTTTCCTCACTAAATTATGCTGTTTCTACCTACAACAACTCAGGTAAGCAAAGAAAGCATGATTTTTGGTGACATCTTATGGAAATTGTAAATAAAGAGCAAATATTAAACATGAAATTGAGTTGGCATACCATGAAAATCCTCTAGTATCGGCTGGGCGCCTGTGGCTCAACGGGCTGAGGTGCCAGCCAACGTACACCTAAGCTGGCGGGTTCGAATCCAGCCCAGGCCTGCCAAACAACAATGATGGCTGCAACCAAAAATGGCCAGGCGGTGTGGTGGGCGCCTGTGGTCCCAGCTACTTGGGAGGCGGAGGCGGGAGACTCACTTGAGCCCAGGAATTGGAGGTTGCTGTGAGCTGTGATGCTACGGCACTCTATCCAGGGTGACAGCTTGAGGCTCTGTCTCAAAAAAAAAAAAAAAAAAAATCCTCTAGTATTTACATTTTGAGGATATTTTGCTTGGACTTAGATAATGACAAGAAAAATGATGAACATACTAACAATGTGAAATTTTTTGAATATTCAGTATCTGAGAAAGTTCTAACTGCCTTTGTTTTCTTTGGGGTTGAGGAAGAGCTGTCAAGAAGAGCTTTCTGGAAGAAGTAACCAACTTCCCCTGAGAGGTGATAAAATCCTGGCCCCCCAAATATTGCCAAAGCCACCTGTTGGCAAAATTGAGTTTAACTTTTGTATCAGTTGACCAAGCATGTGTTCTTATATATTATGTTCATATAGAAAAATAGTAAAGCATATAACTGAAAAGTCCTGGTGATTAATGTTATTAAGGTAAGCATGGTGGAATAAAATATTAAGGTCATTAATTTAAATTATTAAACAAAATAAAACTACTATAAAGTAATTTTAAGAAAGATATTTTAGAGAGCGATTTGTAACTTGGTTTGGTTTGCTCTTGTTTTTCTAGTTCTTTGACGTCCATCATTTGGTTGTTTATTTGAAGCTTTTCTAGTTTTTTGATGTGGGTACTTATTGCTATAAAATTTCTTCCTGTTACTGATTTTTCTTTGTCCCATAGGTTTTGATATACTGTGCTTTAATTGTAATTTGTTTTGGAAAATGTTTTTATTTCCTTCTTAATTTCCTCATCAACCCACTGGAGCATATTATACCATGTCTTTGTATATTTGCAAATGTTCCCCTTGTTATTGCTTGGTAAGATTCCAGTTTTTTTGAGTTTTTTAAGACCTGTTTTGTGGCCTAACATATGGTCTGTCCTTGAGAATTATCTATGAGCTAAAGAAAAGAATGTATATTCTATAGCTATTGGATAAAACGGTCTGTAAATATCTATTAGGCCCATTTGGTCTATAGTACAGATTAAGTCCAATATTTCTTTGTTGGTTTTCTATCTGATGGGCTGGCCAATGCTGAAAGTGGGGTATTGAAGTCTCCAGTAATTATTGTATTTGAGTCTATTTCTTTCTTTAGCTCAAATAATATTTGTTTTATACATCTGGTTGTTTCAGTGTTAGGTGAAAATATTTTTAGAATTATTATATCCTCTTGCTGAATTTACCCCTTTATCATTATATAATGACTTTATTTGTCTTTTTTTGTAGTTTTTTTTTTTTTTTTTTTTTTTTTTTTGGGACAGTCTCAATATGTTTCCCTCAGTAGAGTGCTGTGGCATCACAGCTCAGGTCAACTTCAAACTCTTCAGCGATTCTTTTCCCTTGGCTTTCCAAGTAACTGGGACTACAGGTGCCTGCCACAATGCCCGGCTACTTTTGTTGTTGTTGTTGTTGCAGTTGTCATTGTTGTTTAGCTGGACAAGGCCAGGTTCAAACTCCCCAGCCTGGGTGTATGTGGCCGGCGTCCTACCCACTGAGCTATGGGTACTGCCCTCTTTTTATAGTGTTTGTCTTGACTTTTATTTTATCTGATGGAAGTTCTGTTCTATTTTTGGTTTCCATTTTCACAAAACATCTTTTTTAACCCCTTTGTTTTCAGTTTATGTGTGCTTTTACAGGTGATTGATGTGGATTTCTTGCAGACAACATAAACTTGGGTTTTGTTTATAACCCCATCAGTCACTCTATGTCTTTGATCGGATAGTTTAGTTCATTTACATTTAAATGTTATTGTTGGTGGCTAAGGATTTACTGCTGCTGTGTTGTTATTTAATTTCTGGTTGTTTTGTGGTTCTCTATTTCTTCCTTCCTTCCTGTCTTCCTCTGTGTAAAAGTGATTTTCTCTGTTAGTGTGTTTTGTTTCTTATTTATCTTTTGTGTATCTGTTGTAGGTTGTTTGATTTGAATTTATCATGAGGCTTGCAAAAAAATTTTATAACCAATTATTTTAAACATACGACAACTTAACTCTGCTTAGAAGAGAACAAACAAGCAAAGAAAAATATATAGAAACTCTATACCAAGTTATGATTCTTCTTGTATCTGATTAGGCTTTCTTCTCAGAGACATATTGTAAGGAAAAACTGAAATATATATGCAATTATGTTTTTCATAAGCTATCAAGATAATTCTATAAAATGTCTCAAGATAACTCAATTACACCATTACAGAATATTGACAATGATTTGGTTAAATCTTCCATCAAAGCAGAAATTACCTCTATAATAATTACCCCATACTTGGTTGAACTTTTCTTTCTACTTCTAATAAACTCAAGACTTTCTGAGAAGCCTTGACTTTTATGAGCCAGCAAGAAGGTTCTTCTTTATATTAAGACAGGATTTATAGCTATATAACTTCGATCTTTACACCCTCTCTGCAACTTTGAACTTCACAAAACACATCTAATCCTTTTGTAATTTGATTTCTCCTCAAACCTTCATTCCAAAGATAATGATTGAATATTTATTGGAGGCCAAAACGCAAGAAGCTGAGGGAACAAAACAGAACTAGTCCCCGATCTTACGGGGTTTGGAGATTTGCTACCTCACTTTCACCTTCTCCTCTTCTGGTTTAAAATCATTAGTCCCTTGTTATTCCTACCATATAACATATTTCTTACCCCCAGGTCAAACATTTTAAATAAGAAACAAAACTGGACACATTTCTCCAGATGTGATTTGACTAATGCAAAGTACAGAAGCATTATTAACCAACTTATCCTTGCATCTCTGTTAGCATTGAAAGCAGGTTTTATGTGCAGTTCAGGACTCAATAAATATTTATGCAAAACTCTGGTTACTCCAGTCTTTCTCATGTGGTCACAATGGTTGCAATTCTTCAATTGACTTCATACGTATGGCTGCAACCACAGACTATACATGATTAAAATAAATGCTTTGAGAATACATAATAAATCAGGCTGGGCGTGGTGGCTCACGTTTGTAATCCTAGCACCCTGGGAGGCCAAGGAGGGTGGATTGCTCTGAGCTCAGGTTGAGACCAGCAAGAGCCACAGTGAGACCCCGTCTCTACTACAATAAAGCCGGGCTTTCTGGCAGGCACCTGTAGTCCCAGCTACTTGGGAGGCTGAGGCAAGAGAATCGCTTAAGCCTAATGATTCCTCTCTACAAATCATTTAAAAATTAACGGGATCAGAAACAACTCACCTACCAAGATCCACTGTCTCTCAGTTGCTAATGAGTTGCTGCGAGCTATGACACCACTGTACTCTACTGAGGACCACAAAGTGAGATTCTGTCGCAATAAAAAATAAAAGAAAGAAAGAATACCTAATAAATCACGTATTGATTATGTGAATTTACAAGTTAATTTCTTAGAGAAGAAATTAAATCTACCTCACAAAATTCCTATGAAAATATTCACATTTAAGTGAGTGAAGGGAGGTTTTTAACCTAAATGGTGGATGTTTTTATGTGAAAAGATTGATGATATCCCTTCCTTGATATGTGACTCATGAGAGATTTATGTCTACTGTCTATTGATTGGACCCAAATGTACTGGACTGAGGTGATCAGGTGAAATTTTTTTGGAAAAAATGCTTATCTCACTTAGGATCTAGGTTTTAGGAAGTGCTATGTTACCATAGTCTCTTAACCTCACTCTCACACTATTCACACACACACACACACACACACACAGTGTTGAACCTACAATCCTTTTCAGGCAGTATTTCCACTGTATATTTACGGCTCAAAGACTAATCTTCAAAGAGGACAGAAACCCACAGTGTAAGACAGTTGCAAATGCTTCATTTGACCATGACCAACAATTAACAGCCCACGGGTGTCAAAATGGTCTTTGCTATTATAACCTGATTCTCTGTTTTCTACTTCTGTTTCCCATCCTGGTTCCTCAATCATTTATATTTAATTGAGTCTTTCTTGTATTTCCCCAACAATAGTATTTATGCTAGTGACTCTTACACTTAAAGAGCCTGACCAGCAGCTTTTCCAACAATAATCCTTATGTTTGTGCTTCTTACATACAAGTTTAAGAGCTTTTATTTTCTATGGTGAATCTTATGTAGCTCCCATAATAACTGAAACATCATCAGAAACTCCAAATCATTTATTTTATTTTATTCTCTGCCTTCAGCAATATTGATATCATCTTGCAATACAATGTCTATAGGCTTTTAGAACAGCATGTTGATTCCTTTCTACAAATCATGTAAAAATTAACAGGATCAGAAACAACTCACCTTCCAAGACCCACTGTCTCTCAGTCAGTTGAAGTTATGTGTTACTATCCAGGGCAATTAGAACTAACTTTTAACATTGTATCGCCACTCCACCCACTGCTGAATCTATCAGAGCCTATGAGCACCGCTAACTATTAAGGCATTCTCAATTAGAGAATAATAGACTGGTCAAATCAAAGCCTATTCATGTAGTGCTTATAGATTTTTGAAATCCAGAAACAAGTGCTAAGAAAAATGGGGAACAAAATGGGCTTCTGCAATGGGAGTCAGTCCTCGTTTAAGATTAGACTTTGAGACATAATTAAGCTGGGAAAATATGGCAAGGAAGGAATTCTAGGTTCTACAGCATAATAAACAGCCTAAGTCACCCCTGCTAGATATTAACAATTAAAATAATCATTTTTGGAAATAATTTGTCAAAAAGATAAAGTGTTTATAGTTCTTTTAAGTGATGAAAAAGACGCCAGCTAAAAGAAACTGTCTTTAATATTTCTTTTTAAATTGCTGAATGAGTTTTGCTTCCCTCACCCAAAAACTTGATGACTAGTAACAAAGGTATGCCAAAGAACTTCTTTTCTGCTTTCAACTTTATATATGCTCTCGGTTCTCTCAGAGAATATTTAAAGTTAGCTTGTGTTTCCCCACCAGTAAAATATCAGTTTCATTGGAGAAATATATAAAATAGTCGTTTTACCTTTCTTATCCCTAGCCCAATTCTCTTTTCAAATTCACTTTATATTTGCAATTTTTGCTTGTCATAATCCAGCCATAATTCAAATATAAAAAGAGGACAGACACAATTTCTGATAAACTTGAATTTAGACAAACATGCTTTGCTTTGAAAACATCCTGTCCACACAACTAAGAACTTTAGGCTGAGTCAAGTGGAGAGAAAATGATATCAATAGAGAGTCCGACAGTAACATAAGGTACCCTTGGGCAGGAAGGAAAAACAAGAAGATTCAGATTATGTGCCTATTTTTTCATTACCTCAGAGCAAGGATCCAACCTCACATGTGTAGTACAGATAGCCTCATCATGGAAGAAAGGAATAACTTCAAATTTCTCATTAGTTCTAAAAATAACTTTAGAAATTATCCAAGCCAGGTTGGGAGCATTGGCTTACACCTGTAATCCTAGCTCTCTGGGAGGCCCAGATGGGTGGATTGCTTGAGCTCAGGAGTTTAAGACAGCATCAGCAAGAGTGAGACCTATCTCTAACTAAAAATAGAAAATTTAGCTGGATATGGTGACAGGTGCCTATAGTCCCAGCTGCTCCAAAGGATGAGGCAAGGGGGTGGTTTGACTCCAGGAGTTTGAGGTTGCTGTGAGCTATAGCGGCACGAGACAACTAGGGCAACAGAGTGAGACTCTGTCCAAAAAAAAAGGATCATCCAAGTCATCATTCCATTTTGACACTAGCAAAACTGAGCCCCAAGGCAGTGAACTGATTTTTCCCAGGGCCCACAGCTGGTGAGGGACAGGTTGAGACTAAGACCCAAGTCTTAAGTTTCCCAGTCCAGCATTTTCCTTCACAGTTACTAAGTAAGGACAATTACCCTCAATAAATTACATAGGGTAGAGACATTTCCCAGCTTCAAAATTGATTGATCTGGGAAGTCAAGATGATAATGCCCATCTTATAAAATTGTTACAGGAAATAATGTGCATAGAGCGTTCTACACGGGCGTCATACAAAGTGTTCAATAATGACGCTGAAGTAGTTTACAATACAAAGTCAAAAAGCATGGTCTTGGCAATCAGAATACATGCGGGTTAATCATAGCTCCTTTCTTCAAAAGAGATGACCTTGGAAAATTACATGGCCTCCTAAGGCTCAGGTCACCCCTTTATAAAATGAGGACAAGGATACTTTATAGTTGTTTCTTTTTGTTTTGTTTTAGGGTGAATTGAGATAAGTATAATAAATAATATACATAAAAATAATTAAATAGCAACAGTGTTATTGCTATCTCATGAAATCTTCACATGAATCCTGTTATGTAGGTACAATTTTCCCATTATATATATAAGAAAGTAAAAGTTCAGAGTGTAAGAAATTGATCCAAGCTCAAAATTTTTAAGTAGCAGAGCTAAGATTTGATCCTGGGCCTTAGTTGCCTCCAAAGTCTATGCCGTTTCCAAATTCTCTTTTCCACACCCCTTCTACTTGTTTTCAGGGAAACTGTCACTAAACTTTCTTTTCCTCCTGTCAGATTATTTTTCTCAGGCATAATAGCAACATTTGAAAAATAATGATAATATGTTAAATTTTGAAGTGGAAATTGAACTATTTTTAGATCATCGTTTATCTAGACACATTTCTCCAGAATTCTAAATTCTGATTAATATGATGCATGTTAATGGTTGTCAAAGGCTCCAACTTACTTCTATCATAATATAAAAACAAAAATAGTTCTAAGAACATTTCAGTCCTAGTCTAAGCCAAGTACATTTATATAACTGTTAGTTAACCTAAGACAAATCTGCAAATTTTTAAAAAGTCAGACCTAAGAAATTCACTGGCATAATAAAGATATGAATAGTAAAAAATAGAACTTGGCATCATTTTACTACTGAGGACATTTTCTAGTGGTAACACTAAGGAATGATTTGCGGCATTTTGTTTTGCCTTTCTCAGAAGCAGAAGCAGAAGCAGAGGTAATAGCTTAGATGCTGACTCTGCTCTTGGGCCTGTGGCCAAATCCTAACCCTGCCAATTATTAGCTATGATCGTGAGCGACATTCATTATTCTTTCTAAGCCTCATTTCATCTTGGTAAAATCATTATAATAAAAGCACCCACGTTATAAGGTTTACATAAAGATTAAATAAGTTGGTTCTTAGAAAGTACATAGCACGGTGTTTTTATCCAACACACAGTTGTTATTATTTTATTGTTATGCCATGTACACCGCACATCCCCAAATCTCCTTAGTTACACAATATGGGATGTAATTCCATGTCCCAAGGGCACATTTCTAGGTCACCAAGCCAGTCATTTAATCCCTTAACAGAGTGTTTATCTCCTATTCTGTATTACTTTGAATCATCTTTAGCTGTTAAAGAAAACATAATCAACAATAATTTTAAGAGTATTCGTGTCCATAGAGCACCAAAGTAGGAATTGAAGTTGATGAATTTAATCATCCAAATGGTAAATCCAATTCAAAACCAAATTAGGAACTTAGCTAAACTGAACAGTAAGACTCAGTCTCAGCGGTCCTCTGCTTGGTTAAACTGGAAATGCCACACAGTTTTTAGTTCTGTCTCATACTTGAAGTAGAAATGTTTCTATTTCTCCTTTTGGTAGACAAGTTTGGGAAGCTAAAACATTATGACTTTACAGTCCATGTTAAAAATCTGTAGGCTCTATCAAGCCATTATCAGAAAGCAGCCATGCCTAACTAAGGGCAACATGGGTTGTAATTAGCTGATGTATTGCATGAACTTACTCTCACCATTCTCCTTGGGGTATCTGTGAGGATGTCAGGTCAATGTCTGGGTCAAGTGCATGGAAATACAGGTAATGATAACACCAGTCGCTGCTTCTGCAGAATTGGCTCAGGGTATCTGGAACCCTCTTTGTGGGGGAAGACACAAGCTCAAGTGCCATCTGCTTGCTCGTTCCCCAGGGGCAGAGGGTCCTCAGGGCAGCTCAGGAGCTCTGTCCTAGATGTGCACCCAGTGAGGGGAAGCCAGTGGCCGGCAGATGTTACCAGCAGCCCCGCTCTCTCCTGTCTGCATCCCACGCCTCTTCTCTCCATCTCCTTCACCACCTCCCTGATCCAAGCTCCTGCAATCTGTTCTCTGCGCTGTAGCCCAAGAGAGCTTTTAAAGTGCAAACATTATTAGTGCATTTCCCTGCATGCGATCCCACAGTGCCAGTGGCCTTCTCTGAATTTTAGGATCAGGGTCAAACTCCCACAAAGGGCCCCCTACGCCCTCCCCTACCAACCTACCTGTATAAATAGCCCCAGCTATGCCTCACTGCCAGCTTCAAGGTTCTCAAAGCCTCTTGGGGCATTCACAGCCCGTCTCTACACAAAATGTTTTCCTTCTCTGCAGGCCAAGTTTTCCTTCACCCAACTAGCTCCTACAGGCCTTTGTTAGTCATTTTTATTTTCATTGAAAAGCTTTCCTGATTCCCCCAGAGCAGATTAGGTTTGCCCATAGCACTCTGGACCTCTTCTTTAAATCCCTCATCACTAGTACAATTAATTAATGAGTTGGTAATTACCAAATATCTGTCTCCTGCACTAGCATGAAAGCACCACGAGGGTCTGTGGTCCACCACTGTTTTCAGCTTCCAGGCACAGTGCCTACCTGTTTGGTTCAGCGCCCAGCGTGTGACTTCTCAACCATGCTCACCAAGAATTTGCTGAGAGGAGGAATGAGTTAAAGAGATGGGAGGATGAAATGTGTTTACCTAATGGGGGCACTATCGGACCAACCTTCTCTCTCAGATCCAGACTCAGCAGACATGGACTTGATTCCAGGACAAGTTCAGAAAGGGACCCCCTTTACCCTGCGTAGTGTGGAAGCTGGGTTCTCACAGGACCCATCCCTGCCCCTTGGCTATGGTCTTGCCCATGTGAGCACCCTCTGTCTCACCAGAGAGTCTCACCTTCCTTGAGATCAGGGACCATAAAAAGTTAAATTTTTTCCTCCATTATACCTAGTTCAGTTTTGCTCATAGTAGGTGCATAAAAAATATTTGATAAATACATAATAAAATGCTCAGACAATTGTTTCTTCTGTACCCTGGTGAAGGATATAGTAGCAATTCACCCTTCTAGTCTTAAACTATTTATTCATACTCTCATTTCCCCATTATTAGCCTTTTATTTTCTCTTTCAAGTCAAGCATTCAACAGACCCATTCCCTCCCTCTATTGATCTAGCTACAATGTTTCTGAAGCACTTTTAGTGCTTAGAAAGAAATAGAAAATGTGTAAAGGTATAATTATTATAAATATTATGGTATTTCCTTCAGATCTTCTTGAATATAGATTATGAAAACAAATAGTGTAAGAATATTAAATATAAATTTCAAAATTGGTTACAGTTTTAAGTCAAATTCCTTATTCAGTTCTAACTATTCTGTCTTGTATGATTATTTATTTTTTAATTCAGTCGGAGGCGCTCCTTTCTCAGCTAAGCCACCTAATTACATGAAAGAATCATAAAACCAGTGGAAGCTCAAATATTAAGAAAGAAACTCAGGTTAAAACATTTGTGTCTCCTGCCTATCTAAACACCCATAATTACTATAATGATAGACACCATTTAAATGGGATTGTATAAATCAAAAGAAATATGTGCTGTCTTAGCAAATCACTGTGGAAAGTCACGTCTCCCAATTAAACAAAACAGTGCATTTAAAGTCAAGTCAAACATTCAACAGACCCATTCCCTCCCTCTATTGATCTAGCTACAATGTTTCTGAGGCACTTTTAGTGCTTAGAAAGAAATAGAAAATGTATAAAGGTATAATTATTATAAATATTATGGTATTTATTGCCTTAAGGTTCATTTGCCTTCTTGTATTTGACAAAAAATCTGAGTTCCCAACTGAGCAAAACTCATGCAGCCATTCTTGACAGTGAGGAATGAAAAGTGAACTAAACTTGGAGGAGAAAAAAAAAATGCCAAAATACAATGAAAATGTGAAGTCATTGAGTGTGAGTTCACACACACACACACACACACACACACACACCCCTCTCTAAGATCCCAGACCTGTGGATAAGGGCTGGCTTCCAACCCACACACAACAAACGCACCAGCCAGCCTGCCTGCGTTCCGCAGGAGTCCTGCGGAAATCCTGGATCCAGCTTACTTTCTACCTTATTCATTTAAACTGTGGCAGACCTCAAAAGAAGCCCCGGAAACTCTGAAACCCCTGGACTTGAACTGAAAGAGGCAGGATGCAAAAACATTTGTTCACAAAGATCAAGGAAACTGAAAGGACGGTTTACATAACTGGGTTCAGACGCTGCTTTCTTCTGGAGTTCAACCCGCTATCAGGGCTCACAGGCAGCAGAGGGGCTTTCATCAGGGGCCAAGGGCTCATCAACGGGAGGGGCTGCACCCGGGGTGGGGAAATTCACGGCACACCCCTTCCTATCAACTTGCAGTTTGACAGGGTTTATATGCACATTGCAATAATATACAGGGAACGCAGTGCTTTTACTGGGAAAGGCAAGGTTTTCATTAGTAGCAAAGCTATATTAGAGGGACTTGCAACAGAGGAAGAACATGTCTGTTAACTGGAGACCATGACCAACAAACAAGCATCTTTTAGGTGTCTCTGCTGTTTATTTAAGGCTCAGAAATGATTAGTAGAGAGGGATTAAAGATAAAAAGGTAAAGGTTATGGAGCACTTCCTCAGCATGAGCTAAGAGCTTTAAGCATTGGGAGGCACCTGTGGCTCAAGGAGTAGGGCGCCAGCCCCATATACCAGAGGTGGTGGGTTCAAACCTGGCCCTGGCCAAAAACTGCAGCAAAAAATAAATAAATAAATAAATAAAATGAGAGCTTTAAGCATCTTTTCTCATTTAATCCACCACTATCCTATGTGTGGATGAACAGTATTCTGTCTTACAAGCCAGGAAATTGAGGCTAAGCTGAGTAACCTACCCCAATTCACCACCAGAATGGTGCGTGGCAGGCAGTAAACACTCAAATATTCCAAGAAGGAAGGAAAGAAGGGAAGGGAGATCAAACAAGGAAGACGTCATTGTAATCAAAATAATGAATGAGGAAAGCCTAGCCTAGAGTAGGCAGCCAGATCAGAGAGGAGCAAGAAGATTCATGATGTATTTGAAGGAACAACTTTATAACTTCAGTAAATGCTTATTCGCCACTTCCCATGTGCCAGGTACTGTTCTAAGCATTTTACCTTTATGAACTTCTATTAAATTTTATTTATTTGATTATATTAGTTGATATTTACTTGTATTAACATTTAAGTTCCCATCCAATGGGTACATTACATGGGCATATGTCACACTTCCTACTTTAACCTTACAAGAGTAATTTATGTAACTTAATCATATGGGCCCTCATATTAACCTGAAATTTTAAAAAATAAAATAAAATAAAAAACATTTAATCCTTATAATAATCGCATTGTACAAATAAGGTCAAGTGTCTTAGGTCACTTTCCCTACAAGCAGAGCATGGTTTTGTGTGTGTGTGAGTGCAAGGGATTTATTGAAGTGGGAGAAGCGGGGATCCTACAAGAATTCTGGAGGGCGAATAACACCACAGGTGTTTATATCCCATATCTGTCATTGGCGGCAGTCAGGGGTTGGAGTTCAGGGAGGATCTGGAAAAGCGGCAGCTGTGAACTTCTAGCAGCCAACACTTATCATGACCATCATCACTGTCGTCACTGTCAACATCAGCTTGGGGACAGGTGCACTTCCCTGTTATAGGGGATCTGGGTTGGGCATCAATAGGGTCTGCTATGGTAACATGCCTAAAGTCACGTAGCTGGTGCCAATGACTGGACTTGATGGCTTTTCCTAAGCTTACTGTCTGATTAAGTCTTGAATTGTTTCAGAAACTTGTTGCTCAGATTTTATGCATCTTGTTTGAATGGAATGAGACGCTGGGAGCAGATAATAGAGGCAATGGATTTAATCAGGCGGGTAGGGAGGCTATTCTCCAGGAAATAATGACCCAGCACAGGGAGGGCGCCAGAGATTTCCTCCTGAAAGAGCGTTTTAATCATAGTAATCCTGCTCTGACATCAGCCATTCCCCACTGCCTAGAGAATAAGGGCTTTATGTCTTAGAATGGTTTCCAAAGTTTTCCCCGAACCTGACTCCAGCCCACTGACCATCAGATCTGGGTGCACATTCACACTTGAGGTCCTGACGCATTGAGCTACTCCCCAATCCTTGCACAAGCCATGTCCTTCCTCATGCTTGCCCTTATGCCACAATGCCCACCTCTAGTGCCACCTAGTCCCTCACTACAGCTTTCCTCAGTATCCTCATTTGGAATTAATAATTCTCATTGTTTAATGGTCCCTGAGGGTACCTCCCACAGGGGCATACCCTTACCCACCTTCCTCCGGAGTTCAGTATTTCCTTGCTAGATAGTTAAATTCCTGAAAGAAGAAGAATTCTTCCTGTAGAAGAATTAGGGCTCTTTCAGTTGCAAGTAACAGAAACTCAGCTCAAACTAACTTAAGCTTAGAATATATTCTGTTGCTTCCTAGAACAGGGCAGTCTACAATGAGGGGCCGGCTTCAGACATGGCTGGATCCAAGAATTCAAACCATGCCAGGCTGCCCCTCTTGCAATCTTAGCTTTGTCCCAGGCCAGTAGATATGGCCAGAGAACCTTCAAGCTTCTGGTTCTCACAGCTTTAGCTTCTCATGAAAGAGGTGAGCCCTCTCCCCAGCAACCACAAGAGTCATCTCAGCTAGTGATACCAAACAGAAAGTGAAATGCTCTCCCCAGGGCTCATGTTCATTTATAATAAGTCCTTGTCAGCCCTGTATCCTTCGTTGCTCATGCCTGGACCTGGCCTTGGGTCTCCTGATTGACTGGCTTGGGTCTATAGATTATCAAATGGAAAAAAAGAGTCCCATTAACAGAGCACAGAAAAGAGATGATAGATAAGCAAAAGCTTGAAACAAAGCCTCTCTCTGTCTCCTGAGTAGAGTGCTATGGCATCGTAGCTCACAGCAACCTCAAACTCTTGTGCTCAAGCGATTCACTTGCCTCAGCCTCCTGAGCCGCTGGCACTACATGCACCCACCACAACGCCCACGTCATTTTTCTGTTTTTAGTAGAGATGAGTCTTGTTCTTGCTCAGGCTAGTCTTGAACTCCCGAGCTCCAGTGATCCTCTGGCCTCAGCCTCCCAGAATCATAGGAATCATAGGTGAGAGCCACCTCGCCTGACCTAGCTCTCAATATTATATCCCGACAAGAAGAGCAAGTCTGAGAAGTCACCAGGAGCAAGGGAAAAGGAATGGAGGGGATTATATAATAAGGGGCAGAAGAGGAGGGAAGTGAAGGGACCCACTGAGAAGCTTGGCCAATTGGCAGCCTCACAGGAAACTAGAGATCTAAGCCTCAGATCTGTAGTTTGGTGCCCTTGGGAAATTCTTATTCTGCAGAGGGGCAGTAAAAAGCTCAGTTCTGTTGTAAGACAAATATTTTTACTTTGCAGGGCTTCAAAATTAGGATATTATAAAGCTTTATAAATATGGGAAGAAAAATCAGAGGGGCTTGGTTTTTAGCAAGCAATTAAAACATATTCTCTTCAATTTTGTAGGAACCTAATCAAAAATTCAGCAGCTCAAAAAGGTGTGTGCTCACCCATGTTGTTAATCTTTAAATCTAATTTTTAAAAAAGGGAAAGAAAAAAAAACCAAAGCAGTCAGCAGCTAGTCCATGAAATAGTAAAGTGCTGATTATTTTATGTTCATGGCTTACTTTTTCTTCATGAAGTTTTATTTTCTATTTTTCTGAAAAGGAATTCTGAGGGCTTCTTTCCCAATGTCGAAGCAGTTTTGTCTTTGTCTTAATACAGTGTTTGCATTTAGATTGTGGTCTTAGCTGATAGGGATACGGTCACAGGAGAAGAGCAGCCAAGACTTAGGGCACAAGGCTGACACCAGTGACCACCAACAGGCCAGGGGCTTACAGCTGCTTTCTGAGGAGCAGAGAAACAGCCAGCACAGCCTCCCTGGAGCACCAATGGAAGTCGTTCATGACCTAGGTCGCCTAGGGAAAGGCGTTTTCATCACCGACATAACCGGTTTTGTGGGAATCACACTTGTACTTCGGCTTCTGTCGCCCCATTAGACAAGTTTGTAAATGTCAGCTCCGCACACCGTCATGCGCCTTCTTCATGCCGTGATTTGACGTTGCAGTCACCATCCACGTGAGTGTGAACCGACAAGTGGCTTTGGGGTGCTCCTTTATTCTTTACCAGATCCTCCAAAACCAACCCAAATAATTAAGTTCCTCAGATCCCCTTCCAACCAGCTTGCTGACTCTAATCCCTCTCATTTAGAAATCCTAGAGTTGGAAGCATGCTTTATGTCTTTTTCAAAATTCTAGAAAGTGACTCAGGACTACCCTGGCTCCAAATGTATTTTGAGAGCATTCCTTGTGAGTACAGCCTTGCAGTCTCCTTACATTTTAATGACATTGCACTTCGTTAGAGTCGCCCGAAAGAGGACCTTTCACAAGCGATCTGTAACAACGTGGACCCTTATCCAGTTTCTTTCTTGAAAGTTTGCCTTCACTGGAGAGCATGGCTTCCCTCTCTCAGCCTCATTTTCTTAGATGTGGTCTCCAAAAACTCTTATAAGTGGCTCTCAAACTTTAGAAATTCTCCAGAGAATGCATCAAAAATGCAAACGCAAAATGCAAAAATGCACCAGTAGGTAGGTCTAGGGCAGCGATTTTCCAGGGGTGTGCTGTGAGAGGCTATTAGATGTCTTGAAAATTTTTTTAAATCATTAATTGAATCATTTTCAAAAGAAGTTCAATGCACAGTAAACGTATTCTTTCTTTTACTCTTTTTTATTCTTTGATGAATGTAATTTAAGTGTGCCACAGAAGTTTAACTCTAGGTTCAAGTGTGCCATGAGATCAAAAAGGTTCAAAAACACTGGTCTAGGACATACCTCCAATCTGTAATTTTAGCTCAAGCTGGTCTTGAACTCCTGTAATTTTAGCAGTCAGCTCAAGTGATTCTCAAATTACCTGGGCACAAAGTCAGGACCCCACTTTGAGAAACATTGGCATAGTCATTAAGTGTTTAGAGTTCTGCAATCAGGCATATCTGAGTTAAGTTCTGGCATAGCCTCTAACCAGCGGAGCTCGTTGAGCTACTTAACCTTTATAAGCCTTAGTTATCCCTTCTGTAAGATAGGACATTAGTAGTTCCTTTATCTCACAAGGTTCTTAGGTGAAATCAATAAGATTGCCCAATCACTGAAGCAATGTGCCAGGTGACATATATTTACACTCCTTACAATTTGCTATCAGAACAGAGATTGGTGCTAGCAAGCTCTAATACATTTCTGCAGAATGTTGAATGAAAATAAATAAAATTCTAGAGATGGCCTTTCAAGTGGACACAAGGCTCTCCTAAGCCTCCATCACAGACAAGAATCCCTTATCCAAAATTCTCGGGACTGGAAATGTTTGGATTTTGGATTTTTTCCAGGGATTTGGGATATTTGCATATACACAATGAGGTATCTTGGAAACGGGCCCCAAGTGGAAACACAAAATTCATTTATCTTTTATATACACCTCGTGCACATAGTCTGAAAGTAATTTTATACAATATTTTTAAAAACTGGGGGCATGAGACAAAGTTTGTGTGCATAAAACCATCAGAAAGCAAAGGTCTCACACGACCGTGTGGACAACCTGTGGCTGTCGGCTTGAGCATCATTCCCGACTCTCAAGTGATATGCCGCTGACGAAGCCGTCATTCTCTCACGTTCATTTACACAGAGGTACTTAACAGTACAAAATATGACATCCCACTACCACAGTGAAAAGACAACGTGTTCAGTGTAAGCGAGCAGCACCGAGGCATCACCAGAAAACCTGTTAAAAACAGCAGCAACAGCAAACAGCAGCAGGCCTCCAGTATTTATCCACGATGCTGTTTTGAATGACAGATTACTGCATGCTGCATTTTATTTACTTTTTTTTTAGGTAAGAAGAAATAGAAGCACTAAGGGACCAGAAAGTGGGTCCTCCAGGGACAAGGAGGCATTCTCCTAGGAGATTTTTTAAATGTTTCCTCCAGAGTCATCTGAGTTGTTAACAATGTCCTAGAAGCCACTCTTTGAGCTTACAAATGACATGATTTCTTGTTCTGCTCTGCGCACACATGGCTCTAGTCCCTCAACTGGCCCATCATACATTTTAACCATGTTGTCTATAGCTACTTTTTTTGCAGTAACGACATCACTTGTGGCCTCATGTCCACACTCAAAAAGTTTCAGATTTTGGAGCATTTTGAATTTCAAATTATGGATGTTTGACATGTATAACAGAGTCAGAAAGAGAGAGAGGCTCCTTCTGGATGCTTTGGAAGTAAGTCTGCTCAAGAGAGAAGAAACTGCTGAGAAAATGCACTGGTCACCATAAGGACCAAGGTAACTCTTCAGGTTAATTTCAAACCCTCAGGGAGCAGCAATGTTTAGAGTACAATGTACTATCTCTGCTCTAATCAGCTAAGACTAGACTAGAGAAGATGGATGGCTAAAGCAGAATTTTTTAATTTAAATTGAAACTAAAAGGAGGTATAATACCATTTGTATTAGACAGAGACCATGCAACACAAATTTAAAATACAAAAAACAAAACAAAACAAATCAACAAATAAATGAACCCAAGATTCCCTGGAGCATTATCAAAAATGTGATTGGGAGTAATGAGGCATTTGTGATTAGTGAATCACCATAATTATAATGGGCTCAAAAAGCTGCACTACACTAATTTGAGGTTATGTGTCTCCGATTTTCCATCAGCTCACAGTTAAACTCTTGAGGATTATTTTTCAATGAAGATTTTAGCTATTTTCAATAGGTGACCTATTATAATTCACTCTGACTCTTATTTATAATTACCACTTATTGAGCCCTTACTGTGTGCTAAATATTTTATGTTCATTGTTTTGATTCTAATTTCGTAAACACTCTGCAAGATAGATGTTGCCATCTCTATTTTACAAATTATGAATAAACCCCCAAGGGTTGTATGACCAATGTAACCTGGCAGTGAGGGAGATGTGCCTGAAACCAGCTGTGTCCCGGTCAAGACGTCCTTATACCTTCCTCACGGCCTCTTGGTGATGGCTAGTACATGTCCTTGCCTAACTAGCCAGATGGGGCCATTGACCTCTGTGCCACAGCTGGCCTGCCGCACACCATGGCATTTCTCCATGGAACCCTAGCTTTCAGCTCTATCTTCCTCCAATGACTAATTAAAATAGACAGTTGCCTAGTTTATACATGGCTTTGGGCAAATTACATAATCTAATTGTTCCAAAGTCTGTCTAGTGACCCAAAAGATTTGAGCAACAGAGGGTTTGTATCTGTGGCCATTGTTTTGTGTTTCCTCATTTATATTAAAAATAGAGAGTGGAAAAAAAGGTTTAGACAAGCTTGTTTAATGATAAGAACAACCTTAGTGGTAGTAATGGTTATTAAGCAGTCATGCCCCAGGCTAAGCACCTTACATGCAATATTTTATTTAACTTAACAAACACTGCAGCTTTATCTCTTTAATAAAAAAGATATGCAGATAAAGACACAAAATTTTAAGTGGTATGACCAATAACTCAAAACCTGTAAGTGGCCTAGTCAGGATTGGAACCTAGGATAATGGACTTCTGAGACAAATGAGAAAGCCCAGCAGAGGGCGCTGTCACAGTAAAGAGGGCCAGGGCAACGCCCCAGCATGTGGATGTGGGCGGTGGGGGGTGGGGAGGGGTCTCAAGGGTGGCTTCTTAGTTCCAGCATTTCAAGGCTATATGGTCTTCTGATTTTTTCACATTTGACTTGATGCGAAATCTCCTAATTTATAAACGTTAGTATCTATTTATTTCAAATAAGTTTCTTTAAACCTGTCAAGGATCCCATAAACATCTGTGAGCAGAGTGTCATCCCAAGATGCCACCTCTGATTTGGGGCCTGTGCCGTTAGGCCTCAGGCTATGGGAACCCCAGTGTCTTCTTCGTAGGTCCCCCCCCTTTTTTTTTAATTGTTGGGGATTCATTGAGGGTACAAGAAACCATGTTACATTGGTTGCATTTGTTGAGTAAAGTCCCTCTTACAATCGTGTTTTGCCCCCAAACGGTGTGGCACACACCAAGGCCCCAAGACCCCCCTCGCTCCTTCCCTCTCTCTGCTTTTCCTTTCCCCACCCCACCGCCTTCTTTCTCTTTCTGCGTAGGTCCCCTTTTTGAACAGCTATTTCCAGGTCTGCTATTCTTAGATCTACATTTTCCTTCTTGGTTCTCAGAACTACTGAGAACAGCGAAGTACAAAGCAATGCAGACCAGGACAGACACGAGGCTGGCGAAGACAGAGGTTCAGTGCACAGCGTCAGGAAACGGAACACTAGCCCCAGAGCTCTCTCTTTCCAGCAGTGATCTTCCACTTTTCTTTCTTTCTTTTTTTTTTTGAGACAGAGCCTCAAGCTGTCGCCCTGGGTAGAGTGTTGTGACATCACAGCTCACAGCAGCCTCCAATTCCTGGGCTCAAGCGAGTCTCTTGCCTCTGCCTCCCAAGCAGCTGGGACTACATGCGCCCGCCACAACGCCCGGCCATTTTTTGGTTGCAGCCGTCATTGTCGTTTGGCGGGCCCAGGCTGGATTCGAACCCGCCAGCTCAGGTGTATGTGGCTGGCGCCTTAGCCCGTTGAGCCACAGGCGCTGAGCCACTTTTATTTCTTTTATTTGAAGGAAATATATGGTGCCCTTTGGGGGCTCCTTGCATTTTTGCTTGGGAGAGATTTAACCGATAAACTTTCAGGGATAGAATTCCTTCCAAGTTTGAGAAATGTGACCATATGTGTGGTACCCTTGAATTTTTCATTTTTCCTGAAAGCCATCTGTTTCCTGTTATCCTGATATGCCCAGTCATAATGGCAATGCTGTACCATGGAAATTGGCTCCATCTAGGTTTCCATATTGGTATCCAAAAATTTGTTTATTTCAACTGACAGAATCTCCCTTCAGGGATTTTCCCTAAGACAGCTGGGCTCCCCGAGTGCCTAATCTCTACCCCATCTTCAAAGCAGATGAGAAAGGCTGAGCACAGCACTTCTTGCATGTATTCCCCTTCCCACTCATGTTTATTAATATCTGGGCAGAAATGCAACAGTGAAAAGTTTTGATGTGCAGGGGAGGGTGGTTGCCGCAAGTATTCGCCATTTAATATAGTACCCTCCAAGGGTGATGTACTGGAAAGAGGAGAAAAACAGATCTTAGATCTATTTTGCTAAACATAACTAAATGCTGGTTCGAATCAGCACGTAAGCTACAAAATAATGTAGGAAGCTGTGAACTACGACCAAACAATGCTGTCAACCTGGTCTACATAGAGGTCGATTTTTTCTGGAAAGGTGAGTTCTTTGGTGATGGGTAGGTGCTGTTTGAGAAACAGGATTTTAGTGGATCCTTTAAATTTGGCATTTGTCACACACAGCAGTCCTTTTATGACTAGAGGGGACAAAATGTCAGTCTATGAGTATCTACAGCCTTTCCCCCTTCTCCCTGTCTGCAAGGAGAGTTTGGATTTTGACTACTCTTTCCCTTGCTCTTCCTACATAAAAGCTTCTAGTGCTGATGCTAAATGAGGAGGCTAGATGAAGGGAAATCAGAAAGTGCAGACGGGCTCCCACCCTCCAGACGCCCCCAGGAAGGGGAATGACATGCTGAGAGTCCTTTTCTGGGAAGGCAGAGTTGAGGATGGGGCTGGGGTGGCAGAGGTAGGATGGATTAGATGAAGGAGGTGGCTCGGGGAGGAAGATGAGTGGTTCCAGGGACTCTTAGTCATGGAGGTAACAGATAATATTGATGCTATTCTCCTTTAAGTCATCTGAGAGACACCGCGAGTCATTAGAATTCCTATTTGGGTGGTGCTTAACTTTCAAGTTTCCATGAAACTTCAAGTTCATGATCTGCCACCCACATTTCTTTGCCTGCTTAATGGGAGCATTTTCTTTATTTTTTTCTTTTTCCTTTTTTATTTCAAATTGATATGACAGTACAAATGTTTAGGTTACATTGTTTTCATTTCTAAGGCAAAGTGTAAGTAATAGTTGAGCCCTTCATCCAGGGGGTGTGCGGAACACCCTCCCAGTGTGTACATTAGGTGAGATCCCACTAATTGCCTTCCGTCTTCTGCTAACTGTGTCCCCCTCCACTTTCCTCCTCTTCTCTCCCCGTACTAAACTATATTTGTGTTTTATCAGTTCATATGGGCTTGTAGTTGTTTATATATTGGTTTCATATTAGTATTTAGTACAGTGGATGCTTCTTTCCCCATTCTTGTGATACTGTACCGAGAAGAATGTGCTTTAACTCCATCCAGGTAAACACAAAAGATGTAAAGTTTCCATCATTTCTTATGGCTGAATAGTACTCCGTGATATATATATACACCACAGTTTGTTAATCCATTCATGGGTTGGTGGGCACTTGGGTTGCTTCCACACCTTGACAATTGTGAATGGAGCTGCAATAAACATTCTAACGCATTCTCTTTAAAAAAAAGATACGTGTAAAAAAAATGGAGACTCCGAGGAGGAGAGCTCATTGTTTTTGCTAACTGCTGTATCCCCAGAACCATGAGCATGTGCCTGCGACACGGTAAGTAGTCAGTAAATATTTATTGATTAAACAATAAATGTTGTAAAGAAAGTTCAAATATCAGTCCCTTACTCTGTCACTTAGATGTCTGTCTCCCTGACAAGATCACAATAAACTCCTTGAAGGAACCACTAAGTGCTGACGGCTAACTTCCCATAGGCAGATGATTTGGAAAGAGACAGATGATTCTGCAACATCACATTTATTGAAAGGGGGTAAGGATACCCCAAGCTGAGAAAACAAAGTCACATGTCTTTGTGCTTCTGTGTGAAATCTCTATGTGTCTTGGGAAATGGGAGGCCTAATGGGCAAAAGGAGGGGTGAATAGGCAGCATCACTGACAGTTAGTTGCAAGTCTATTAAAGCCA
Organism: Perodicticus potto; assembly: GCA_963574655.1. Lineage (NCBI taxonomy): Eukaryota > Metazoa > Chordata > Mammalia > Primates > Lorisidae > Perodicticus > Perodicticus potto. Next base: position 26,479 of record CAUYRH010041217.1, on the reverse strand, counting down.
TGTCTGGGAAAATTAGCACATCTCATCACATCTCAAAAATCCTCTTGCAAGAATTACGGGAAATAGGGGCTATATCAAACATTTCTCCTTGGTCCGTTAAAAAATAAACTCAAAGGATGTTAAAAACATTTATGTTGGCTCGGCGCCTGTGGCTCAACGGGCTAAGGCGCCAGCCACGTACACCTGAGCTGGCGGGTTCGAATCCAGCCCGGGCCCCCCAAACAACAATGATGTCTGCAACCAAAAAAAAAAATGGCCAGGCGTTGTGACAGGCGCCTGTAGTCCCAGATACTTGGGAGGCAGAGGCAGGAGACTTCACTTGAGCCCAGGAATTGGAGGTTGCTGTGAGCTGTGATGCCACGGCACTCTATCCAGGGTGACAGCTTGAGGCTCTGTCTCAAAAAAAAAATAATAATAAATAAATAAATGAAATAAAATAAAAATAAAAATAAAAAAAAACATTTATGTTCAGTTTAAGAGAGTCTGGCATATTTTCAAAAATGGCAAAGAGGCAGGCAGTTGCAGGGTCCCTCAGGCCAGAGGTGGGCCCTGACCAAGTCACCGTGCGCTTTGGGCAAGTCACACAGCCTGTCTTGGTTCCATTCCCTGTGACATGGGGTTAATAAGTATCTCACTAGTTTTGTGTGGATTAAATGATCTAATTATTCATGTGAAGTGCTTAGCTCGGTGCACACCAGAGGGTTCGCTCAATTGTTATTTATTCTTATTATTTTGTTTCCTTGCCTTTAGAGAATGGGGTAAAAGAGTTCAGCAATTCTTACTGCTAACCTCTCTTTACAAAAGAAATGAACAAATTATTGTGGAGGAGAAAGACGTATCCCCGACAAGTGAAGGGATACACCAAGCGAGTTCCACCATGACGTGTGAGGGTGGTAACAAGTCTACACAAGATTCAGGAAAAAAGCAGCTGATGTGGTTTCTCCACAGGGAGGGGTGTCTGTGTCTCTGTCTCTGCGCCTTTGTGTGTCTGCATAGGCAGCTAAATTATTTCCTATCAACCACGGCTAGCTCTCTAAGTGCAAACGACAACTCAGACAAGCTTGCATCACCGCGGAGACAGTCATACTCCACCAACGTGGGTTCTGTGTTCCAGGAGCTGTTTCCAACTCTGAGAAATCCCTCTGATGGAATAAATTATGACCTAAGTGTTGCGGGCAAACAATGCAAAATGCTAGTCCCCAAGCCATGGAGGTCATTTCCTGGGCAGAGGCCTCTTTCTGTGAAGAAGCACATGACATATTTACTTTCTAGTGCTTGGACAGCATCCAGGCTTTCAAGCAAAATTTTCTCTCATTGTGTTTTTTATTGAGGGGAGGGAGTCATCAATCATTCTAATTCCCACGTTTGTGTCCATGCTCTTTAATGGGAATATTGACAGAGGTCCACTCCATCAGGGAGAAGGCTGGTCTGAGCGCCTGCTAAGAACATCCAATGCTAATGTTCTATTATAGCTTTGTCTTATTCATCTCATAATGTCCTCTTTCCTTTTGAGGCAAAGTTTGTTTTCATGCCCCCTGCCACTCTGCATACAAACTGAAGTGCAGTGAAAAGAACACCAGGAGATCAGGCAGATCTGGATTCAAATCCTGACTCTGCCACGCCCTGGTTATCAGATGGTTAGCTATCCTGGAGTTTCAGTTTCCTCATCTGTGAATTATGGTACCATATTTTGTCCTGCCCTCCCTTGTATAATGTGTAGCCATATTTTTGGCCCAAGCTTCTAAGAAGAAATATTTCATTTTAATAATTTTTTTTTTAGAGACAGAGTCTCACTTGGTTGCCCTCAGTAGAGTGCTGTGGTGTCACAGCTCACAGCAACCTCCAGCTCCTGGGCTTAGGCGATTCTCTTGCCTCAGCCTCCCAAGTAGCTGGGATTACAGGTGCCCGTCACCATTTTAATTTTTTAATTCAAATTTTCAGCTTGTTTATATTTAGCTGCTTGGTTTTTGTATTATAAAGGAATTTTAGCATTTAGTTTTTAACATATTATGGCACAAGAAATTTTATGTAAGAAATAAATACAAAACACAATATAAACAGGTACAAGAAATCCTCATAGGCTGCTAGAAGTTTAGGGGCAGGTTTTGTGTATGTCCTCATGCTCAAACTTCTCTCTTCATAAAGTTAAAGCACCATTTAGGTGTCCCTGAGGAATTATTAATGTTTTTAACCTCTTCTTGTATCATCGTGGTCAAAATAGAGATCACGGGCTGTGACACCTTTTCAGGGGGGACACAATTACAAGAGGGACTTTACCTAACAAATGCAATCAATATAACCTGGTTCTTTGTACCCTCAATGAATCCCCAACTATAAACAAAATAATAATAATAAAAAAAACAGAGATCGCAGTTTGAGTAGTTCTTCACGTCCTACTCCACCTCCTGCCACTTTGGAGGTTTCCCTGCTGTTGTCTTCCTCTGTCTTGGCATCTAAAGCGTTTCTTCCTATCACCTCCACCACCTGGTGACAACATGGGAGAAGGTCCGAAGTGTCTCTCGGCAGCTCTGTTACCATACAAGAGCATAGTTAATAACTGTTAGCTTAAAACTTCCTGTGTACAAAAACCATTTCAACATTTCCCAAGGGATTTTCCAATAAGTTTTGTAACAATGCCAGCTAGATTCCTAGCTGCCACCTGAAATGTACAAAGAGAAATAGATCAGTCTTCACTGGCCAAAAATAGTTTTGTTGCAAGTTCACAAAAAGTTTAAGGAAACCGATTACTGTATTCCAGGGTATTATGTTGAATATGAATATTATTACTGCTTTCTAGAATTATATTTGAATACATAAACATAAATAAAAGAATTGAAAACATTTATATAGATACAGAATTAGTACTCCCCAGGTATAATGCACATTCTTATTTGTCCCTCGGAAATTTGGGGGAAGAGTGTGCATTATACACAGCAAAATGTGATCCTAGCAATCCAATGGAGAGGGTCTGAGGATTCAAGATAATCTCCACAAACTCACTACGTGCTGACTGTTGCTGTGATTTACTTGGTTAGAGTCTTCCCCCATCTCTCACCAGCTTCTTTCTCACGTCCTCTTGCAATGTCCTTTTTAATGGCAGTGTTATCACCAAGACAGTGTATGCAACAGGGGTTGGGATGCCACAGGCTGGAGTCAAACTGCCTGGGTTCAAATTCTGTTCCTACCACTGACTATCATTTTGCTGTGGGCACGCATTTTAACGTCTGGTGCCTCGATGTTCTTATGCAGGAAATATGGTAACACGAACTCCCTGAAAGGGTTGCCACAAGAATGAAATGAGTGCCATGAGCAATGGTTTTCTAACAGGGAGCTATAATCGGCATCGGAAAAGTGTCTAACACCAGATCATTATAAAGCCATCAAACAGTCAAATAGCAGGGAAAGATGAGATCAGAGAAGAAAGAAAAAGTGAGGCTTGGTGCTCGTAGCTCAGTGGTTAGGACATCGGACACATGTACCGGGGCTGGCGGGCCTGCTAAAGAACAATGACAACAACAACAACAAAAATAGCCAGGCGTTGTGGTGGGCACCTGTAGTCCCAGCTACTTGGGGGGTTGAAGCGAGAGAATTGCTTAAGCCCAAGAGATTGAGTTTGCTGTGACACCACAGCACTCTACCGAGGGTGACATAGTGCTACTCTGTCTCAAAAAAAAAGGAAAAGATAGAAAAAGTGAAAACCTGTTTCTGTCGCACCTTACAACCTTACAGAGCCGTAGTGGTGCTCAGCAGAGCATGAGAGGATCATGTACGGCGTTCACTGGGCTTCAACTCTCCTTACTGAGCTTCTGGAAGCAGGAGACCATGCCTTGTTTGTGCTCCATCCAGGCTAGCCCGGTGGAATGCTCAAGAAAAGTTACTGGAATAAATAAATCTAAAAGAAGAAAAGAAACCTAGAGCTTCAACCTATTCCCAGGCTAGCAAGCCCTCTGACTTGTTTGCTGACCTGAACGATTACAAACTGTTAACACACAGAGAAACCCAAAGCCCTTTCTGACTTGTCCGTGGGGGACCTAGAACCAAGCCAGCCTGCTTTGGGCAATTCCAGGACGCTCTTCAAAAGCCTGGAGAGGCCTAAGCAAACAGGACATCTGGTCAGCTTACTAAAGCATACACTCTCGAGTGCTGTTCCACACAAGTAACCCAATCCCTCTGCTGCAGCAGGAATTTCTCAGGATAGTTTTTTCTGGCAGCAGAGTGCCATCCCCAAAGGCAGGACTATTATTCATATGTCCTCTCAAAGTTCATTTCTCTCCTGTGATTTTTTTCAGTAACCTCCTCAAGTGCACAAAATGTTATTCTTGAGGCTTAAAAGGGTCCCCCCCCCCACCATGAGTCATCTATTTCTTCTTAGCAGCAGGACACTTCCCTCGTGAAGGAGGCTGGGAGGGCATGGAAACAAACCCTTCAGAAGCAGACATGGTCCCACAGCCCTCCGCTGGCACCGCCCTGTCAGCCTGGCTGGGGAGTAGAGAAGTGCTTAGAAGGTCAGCTCTGCAGTGGGGCTGCCTTGGTTCACACCCATGTTCCCCACGCAGCAGCTGGGGCACCTTGGGAGAGTCACATGATTTTCTATTTTCTCCTCCATAAAACGAGCTAAAAATAGTATTGGCCTCATAGCATTTTGTGAGGAATGACTACAGGCGTACATGTAAAGAGCTCTTTGAATGGTGTCTGGCACTTGAGAAGAGCTCAGTAAAAATGATCTAGAGTTTATTTTGGGGGGGCACTGCAAATTCTCAGCATGGAATCTATGCATGAATAAATGAAGGATGGTGCCTAAGTGACTTCCTAGCACAGCTAGCCTGAAAATGCTTCATGGCCTTAGTAACTCGTCCTATTTCTTAGTTCTTCCCTTCCTGACTAGTTACATCTAACTGATATCAGTAGCCAATTTTGAGAAGGACAGTCTTCATTTGTTTCACTAAAGAAAAGGCATTTTCCAAAACAATTCTGAAATGAATTTAAATATTGTATTTCAATCCATCCTTGAATTATTGGTCTATTTCCCCTAATGTGACAGGATGATTCTTTGAGCTAGGAGTTAGAAAGAGAGAAGGAGGTTCTATGACAGTTTAATTCCTGTTTCAAAATGTGGCCTTAACACTTGAAGGGTTCAGGGGTAGAATCAGGGGGAATGTTCCATAAGGAGAGGAGACCAGCTCAGGGACTGGAAAGGCTTTAAAAAAATAAAAAATAAGATGTGTCCTTAAAAAAATATGCCCTTGCTTACTTGCCTTGGCTCAAAAGTGGACTGGCATGAAGCCGGGTTCCTGATGGAGAGGGCCGAGCTGTCAACAGGCCAGTGTGGTTTGTGCTACCTTCTCCTCTGGCTTTTAGTTGCAAATGAAGTCAAGTTCTGGAAACCACTCAGCATGTATTGACATCTGTGAATGGAGACTGAAAAAAAAAAGAAGAGAGAGAGTATAATCACCGCCCACAGAGTACAGTACACTTTTCTGAAATCTTTCGAGAAGAAGGGAGAGAGAATTGTACTCTATAACTTTGTCGAGACCTTCTGATTTTACATTGTTCCTGCTTAGACGAGAGCCGGCATATGTGTGTGACGATCAGTGATAAATCCAACAGCGTTTCCTACCTGCTATCAATTGTGTTCCCCAAGTGTCAGAAATGAACCATTTGTGTTTTCCTGAGTTTCCACTGCCAGGTACCCCAAGGAACAAGGATGAGAGGAAGCAGATAGCTGAGACAGCTGGAAGTTTCCAACGGCAGTATTGGTAGAGAAGAGAGTAGAAATTTCTGTCACAGTTTTCCACAAAAGCAAGCTGATATATTCACTTTGTTCAGCCTACAAGGAGGTGCAGAGGAGAAGATGAATTGAGACTTTTTCTATACAAGTTTGTTCCCTGCCAAATAAGCCCATCATCAAAGAATACAGTACGGCTCTTTCTACACTGAGCAGCTTGGCAGATGCATTTTGTAGCCAGCACTGGTGCCAGCACTTTGCAGCAGCCTCCGCCACAGCAAATCAGCTGTGATATTAAAAAGAAAAACAGCCAGCCTGGCAATGTAGAAATTGCCCCATCCAGCAGTATTTCCCAAAACAAGAGGCTTGATTTTGCGGCCCCAGTGAGAGTGACAGAACTGATTAATCCTTTATTCCAAATGCCATTCTCTACCATCAAATTTTGGTTGTTTATTTTTTTTAATCTTTTATGTAAAAAGGCAACATTGTGACTCTAGTGAAACAGCCCAAGTGAACTGAAGATTTGGCAATGACACAGAAAATTTAAGCCAGCCAAGCTAAAAAAGAGAAGAAATTGGGTCATGTGAGTTAAAGAAAACTATTGTCCCCTGCACTTTCCAAATCGACTTGCTCTGTGGTGAAACCACTTTCTTTTCTGTTGTAGTAACTCACTACAAGGCCATCTGGATTATTTAATCTATACAGACAGCCGGTCCAGATATTTTTAGATTCAACACGGATTTTTTTTTCGGTCTGAATAATCTACAAGCCCCAAATTAACAAGAGAATTGAGAATTGCCAGCTCTTTCCCTCATGCTGTGCCAGTTCACCCCAGGAGGGGGCTCCAGGAAGAGCTGGCTGCTCATTTTAATGAGCCTAACAAAAGAAGCACTCCATAAACAAACAGTCATATAATCACCCTTCCTTGAGGGCTATATACCAAGCACTGTTGGAAACTTACAACATAGTTTGAAGCTTTCATGACAAGCCTATGAAGTGGCTATTGTTATACTTGCTAAACAATCAGAGGAATCATACATGGTAATTAGGGATCAGATAGCCCTGGCATTGCTTCTGATATAATTGCCAATCAGTTAATAGACAACACTATGGCATAATGATTGATGAATGTGGGCTCTGAGGTCAAATGGCCCAGGATTTAATCAGTTCTATCACTTATCAGCCTCGTGACCTTGGACAGATAACGTGACCTTGCTGAATCTCGGTTTTCTTATCTGGAAAATGGGGCTAATAATCATACCTGCCCAATAGGGGGGCTGTGAAGGTAATTCATCAACATGAATGAAGCATATTTAGCCCACAAGGAACTAGTACTGCTCCAGCTGAAAGCTGGATAGTGATTAGGAGCACGCTGCTTGTGTTGGTTGATTCCTTGGCCACTCCACTTACTGGCTGGGTGACCAAGGACAAGCGATTTAACCTCTCAGGTCTGGTCTCTTAATCTGTAAAATAGAAAGGCTGTTGTTAGGATAGGGTAAGTTACAGCACATAAAGTGCTAACTTGGTAAGTATTCAATGAACACATAAGGACATTTATACAAGTGGATTTTCTAATGATGAGGTCAAGCACAAAGCAGTAAGCATCAGACCAGTTGTCAGAAGCAGAAACATCCCCGAGTTTCAAGGAGGCAGAATCTGGGTGCTGACAGGTGGTCAGAGAGTCAGTCTGAGGCGAGCCTCCAATCCAATTCAATGCAGACTTCGCCATGGCAGGCCTGGTATTAGTCTCAGGAAACACACTGTAGAATATGGGCGGCATGCGCTCTCTCCGGGAGAAATCTATTTAGAGCAGTAGATGGGCTGGGAAACAGTTAACTGTGACAGTGTGCTGGGAGCTGCACTAGAGAAACCAGCTAAGGACGGTGGGAATTGGGCTCTATCAGGTAGGACAGGGTAAGGCTCAGACGGGGCAAAGGAGAAAACTGGGGAAAAATACCATTGAATGATCCACTAAGCCACCACAGTCCTAAAAGAACCCAGATGCCAGTGAGCATGAAAGATGACTTTGTAAACACTTGGAAGGTTTTTTCGGAGAAGCTTTGAAAAGGTAGGAGGTACATCATTCTTTCCTTTCACCAACTTTTAACTGCGGGGTCTTGCGCAATCTTTGTTTTCTGAAATTTAACTTAGCTAAGGATGTTTGGGGTCCAAGCTAAGAATTTCCAGTTCCACTCTGTATTTATATATTAGGCAAGAATTTTTTTTCTTTTTTGGCAAGTGACAAAAACCTACTCAAACAGCCTTAAGCAAAAAAGGAAATCGATTATCTCACTCAACTGGAAATCCAGGGGTGTTTCTAGTTTAAGGCCAATCGAGGGCTTCCAACTAGCCACGCAGGCACTCACGCTCACGCCTCAAGTTTCAGCTCAGCTGGTCTTCCTGTTGGCTTTTTTCTCAGACAGGCTTTCCCATTTAGCAACCTTCTCTCAGCCCCCAGCGAGTCACTCTTTGCCAATAGTTCCTGCAAAACTTGCCATTCATTATATTTTCACCTACTGTAACCAGGGGAATGGAGTGTCTCCTTGGTCATGCCTGGCCATCCATAGCCGGGAAGCCACTGAGTAAGGTCAGTGATACCCAAACTGAAAGAGCTGTGAGTTGGGAGGAGAGGTTCTGCACAAGGATTCTGGGCTCAGAAAGACTTCTGTCTACTACAGTACTCTCGAAAGAAGTCAGGGAGAAGAAGGGAAGGAGATAGAAGGGAAAAAAGGATCACACTGCAAAACCAGTATTTCTATATCAGTCAACCCAAGGATGGATCTACAGTCAGTCTTATCATGGACTGAACTCTCTTGAACTTAAAGCTATTTTATTTCTCATTTTCTTTACTCCCAGACTTTTAATATATTTGTATATAAGTTGTCCTTAATTTTCACAGACAGTTTCATAGTCAGAAAAGAAAATTTCATAAAGAAGTTTCCATTGTGCCCCAAATAGGAGAAGCCATGTGTGATGTGGGCTCCTCAGTAAGTCACACTGCACCTCCTGGGAAATTTCTGCCTTCAGGTAATCACAGTGGATTATTGAGGTATTGACCATTAAAGACACTGGCCCTAGGTCACTCTCTCTCTTTCTCTGCCTTCAGACAAAGATGCATGTACACTGGGGCAAAGAATCTTCCTCCAAACAGACTCAAAGATTCTGGGATGCATGGACTTTCAGTCCATTTGAAAGAGATGAGATATTTGTGATTTTTACTCAGCACATCTGTTCAAAGCTAGACACTATGGAAAGCTTCAAAAGTGGAGCATGCTATAACCTTTATTTCTACTTCATTATCATTGTTCTTTAAAGAGCTTCAGGCCCCCAGACAGGAGTCACCTAGGTGTCATCATGGCTGCCTTCGCCCTACTTGCATATTTGGTATGAATTTAGGGTGCCTTCAAGTCCCAAAGTCTCATTTTTCACCCATTCAAGACTCCCTCCTTCATGATCCCAAACTTTTAAGAGTTTAGATTTAATAATTGAAGAGGATAAGTACCTTTCCCACAGGACTCCACAAAGGGAAGAATCTACAACCCACAACCTCGACCCATAGGTTTAATAAGCAGAGTGTCCCTAGAAATCACACTTGAATGTGTTTTTCCCTGTGTAAATTTTGAAGCTACTTTCAGTTTGTAGAGTAGATTTATTATAGCTGTTCTATGGCCACAGGTGACCCTGCCAGACTTACACATGTGAATTTAGGTGCCTCTATGAGCACCAGATTGAATAAGCCCTCTAAGCAGCTGTGCTCAAGACTGATTTCTCCTGAGTTGCATCATTGCAGTTCTCAGTAAGGTGGCTACACAGCAAAAAGAAGCTGAACTCAAGCAACAGTCTCCAGGACAAACCCCACATGACCCAGTTTCGATAGCTTAGGAGTTGCCCAGAGAGCATATCGTGTGGTCAGGCTGCTGATGGGCTCTCAAGATGCAAGGCCATAATAAATAATGTTCTTTAATAGACATGGTGTTTCCCACAGTTCTCCAGGCTCTGTCTAAATGGCTTAATGGTATCACCTGGTTATCAAATTTCCCGAGTGAAGAGAGGGGAGCACACAAGTCTTGTTTGGGAAGATTGCAGCTGTGCAAATACAGTCTGCCTGAATGTTAATCCATTTGCCAGGTGAGATTTCCTTATTAAATAGCAAGGATTCCAAGTAGCATGAATTAGTGTCTACACTAAAAACGTTCTCCCCTGGGAATTTGGATTCAGGGTATTGATAGGAAACAATGGAAAATCCTCTCTAAGCCACTTGGCCCAAGATTTATAGCATCATGTTTAATTCTGGCCTATTCAGGGAAGGATCTCTTAATGATTCTGGCCCTTGATCACTTATTAAAAAACACTAGGTAATTATTCTGTTCCAATCATGCTGGGAACAGGGAAACAAAGATGAATAAGAATCAACACCTGCCTTCAAGGAGCTTGACATCTAAGTGAATAGCAGAAATCATTTCAGTACAATGTGACATATGAATGTGCTATGTGATAAAAGACAGAGTGATATGCAAAAAGGGGAACGGGGTTGATTTTTCATTGGGAGGCATTCTTCAGGGAGGCTTCTCAGAAAAGAAGCTACTTGAACCTGGGGTTGGAGGAATAAGTAGAAAGGTGAGGGGGTGGGAATTCCTGGCACAGAACCAAAGGTGCTAAGACAACAAGATATAAAAGAAAGATGAAATGGAGAACTCTGCATAGTTTAGGAGAGCCAAGAAGAGGAAGCATGTGTCAGGCTTGATGGGAGTCAAATCGTGCAGCATCTTCCAGATCTTCCAAGGGGTAGAGCCCACCTGAGCTGGTCTTGCTCTGCAATAAATTACTTCTGGCTGTAGTATGGATGATGGCAAATCACATTATATTTATTTTTTATATCAAATAATTAGTAATTTTTGTCTCTATTAATCTATTCCAGACATGGCAAATGGGTGCTACGATGCCGTGTACCTGCAGCTGTGACAGATGTCACTCATCGGCTTTAGCATCTTTCACACTGAACCCAGATGCAGAACAAATCCCCTTCTTCAGCTTTGCTATTCAGACATTCACCACCATGTAACTGGAGTTGGCATTGAGTTGGAATGGGTTCTCCATCCCCTGTTACTCACAGGGCCACGTCACTGTGGGTGCCATTCTGGTCTCTGTCTTCCTAAAGCACTTGCCCCAACCTCAGTGGAAGGCAAGAGGACCTCTCTCCTTCCCTCTTATTTTTCTCTGTGAGCTTTGTTGCTTCTGGTTCTTTACTTTCTCTGGTGCCAGGGACTTGAGTTTATCATGTTTCCTAAATCCAGGAGACATGTATGAAGTTCCCCAGTGGGTCTCTTAAAGACACCACTTGCTTGGCTTACGGTGAAGGGGAAGCGCCTTCCTCCTGTCACAGATTGTATTTCCCAGGAAGCTGACTCTGAGACGGGTTTTATCGTGCAGGGTGAGTCTCCAGGAGCACCTATGGGATCAGCACCTGTGGCAGGGGAGTAATGGAAGCAGGTGGGTTGAACAGCTGTGGGGACCAGTGAGAGCCTTGGCTCAACCGGCAGGGGGTGCCAGAGCCCCAGGAGCCCACAGAGTGTTACCATGATGGAGAGTCCTTTTTATATCCTCATGGGCTGGTCACTGGACATGGGCCACTCGGAAGGGGAGAGTGACCTTGGGTGAGGCACTTCTCTGCAGCTGAGACAATCTCAAAGAAATTTTCTCTGCCTGCCCCCCACCTTTCCAACCTCAGCTGCTTTCAGAAGTAGAGGGAAGTAATCAGGAATGCAGGTGGATCTGGCTTTAGGACTGCTTAGCTTTCCTCACAGAAAGGCTTTAATTATAACTCTCATTAATTTATAATTTCTATTTTCAGGTTTTGAGGCCTTAGCTGCAACTGATACACAGAGTCTCATTTTACCACCCTGCTACATACAGTAAGTTGTTAAACTACCTATATTTCAATATCTGGGTGTTGAGTACCATGACTTATATTTGTATGATATTCTAAGGCTTAGAAATTATAAAATGGCCCAAATTCCAAATGATCTTTTCAGCAGTGACAGGACACACCCTAGCTTTGGGTTTGGAAATATGGTCACTGTATACAAAGGCTTAGTATAAAGCTGGGCATGTAAGTGGTACCTCCAGGCCTTTTGGTGCTGTCTCTGGCTACTTGCCTTAGAAGCTGTCATTGAGTCTGACAAGGCTGAAGCTCTTGAATAGTTTTAGGAAGAAATTCATCACAGGTATCTTTAGCTGTTTCCCTGTGCCAATTATAATTACCCCAATTTTTAGGGGAATCTGCTACCCCTATGTGTTCTTGGTAAAGGAAAACTGTTCCCTGTAGTACTTCCTGTTGACTTCCTCAGATATAGTCCTACCTAGCACATGTGAGTACCACTGGAGTCATAAAAGGCATCGTTCAAAATTGGGTTTATTTTGGGTTCTGCTATCACCAAGCCAAAAGGAAAAGAGGAATGAAGAATAGAAACAGACCAGGGGCAGCGCCTCAAAGGAGTAGGGTGCCAGCCCCATATGCCGGAGGTGGCAGGTTCAAACCCAGCCCTGGCCAAAAAAAAAAAAAAAAAAAAAGAAAGAAAGAAACAGACCAGGAAGTTGGTAGATAGCTGATCTTTATCAAGATCTGGATTTGAGGTCAAAAACTTATCTCAGGTTCAGGCTCTGAGATCTTTAACACAGTAACTTCCTTACTATCTCTGCCTTCGTTTCATTATCAATAAAAAGGAAGAGATTGGATAATTTCTCATTTTATCCAAAAGATCCTGTAATTCTAGGTAGGGCATTTTTTGACTCTCTGCATAGTACAGTGTCCTGATGCTGACAGGCAGGTAAAGGGATAGCACCTAGTAACAAATATTGGGAAGGAATGTCTAGTATGGTGGGGAAAAAAAACAGAAAAGTAGAAGGTCATAAAGAGCAAGAAGAAAGTGGTTCTTAAGGAAAAGTTAATTAACAGGGTCAAATATTCTTTCAAGTTCAAAAAAATATAAGAACTGATATTCATTTAGCGACCAATAAGAAGGCTAAAGAGTGATTAGATATAAAGATAAAGAAAGGGGTTAGAAGGAGACATCCCAAGATATTATCATTTGCAGCTTTCAGGAGAAAAGGCGGGAATTGGAGAGGATGGTGACGAAAAAAGTTAACTTAAAAAAAATTCATATAAGCTCAGTGCCTGTGGCTCAACGGACTAAGGCGCCAGCCACATACACTTCAGCTAGTGGGTTCGAATCCAGCCCTGGCCCGCCAAGCAACAATGACGGCCGCAACCAAAAAATGGCCAGGTATTGTGGCAGGCGCCTGTGGTCCCAGCTACTTGGGAGGCAGAGGCAGGAGACTCTCTGAGCCCAGGAATTGGAGGTTGCTGTGAGCTGTGATGCCACCACACTCTATCCAGAGTGACAGCTTGAGGCTCTCTCCAAAAAAAAAAAAAAATCCATATATTATTTGATCCTGTATTACTTTTTTAATTAAAAAAATCCAAATAAAAGAATGAATGAGGGGTGAAAGAGTAGAGACAATAATTATAAAGTTTATCTTTAAGAAGGTTGTTGAATGCGTGCAAAAAAGATTTTGTGGCCAAACCAAAACAAAACAAAAAAAAAAAAACATGAACATCAACAGGCAGTATTTTACATTTGAGTCACATTTTACCCTTCCATTACCATAGCTCTTCTCCAAAAGTCTTTTCACTAACAGAGAAGGAAGAGTAGGTTACAAACAGAAAATAGGACCTGAGCTATAACAAACTTCTCACCGATTCCCAGAAATCACTCTGGAGGCTGCACTTGTGCTACTTGGACATTTCTCCCTATTGGTTTGTTATTTCAAGGATAGTTTTTGAAACTCTGGTCTGATTTTGCATGATTGCGATAGCCCTGAAATATAGTATGAACAAGGAACACCCCAAAGACCCTGCTACGCAATGGAGCTAGCAGCATCTCTTCAATCAATCATTGTAAACCCCCTATTCACCTCAAGAGTAGCTTAACTCTCAATGAGATGGCAGCTCTCACTGAGGCCTAAACACGGGACTTCATCCCTAAGTCCAACTAGGGAAAGAAGATGGAAAAATAAGCAGGGAGAAAATACTATCTTAAAGCCATGTTTTAGAAGGGTCTTTGGCATAGTTGTCACCAGTTGGTATATTGTCAATCTCCTGGGACAAATTAAAAAAAACGTTTTGCTGTATGCATATTTGGAAGGGGGAAAAAAGGAAAAACAAACAAAAAACCCTTTGAGATCAGGAATGAAAGAGAGTATTGTAAACTTGGCAACTGCTGGATCTTTTAAAAAAGAGACAAAAAGAGTGGGGGAGGGGTGGCAGTGCTCTGAGGAAGTTCAATTACTTAATAGTAGAAATTTTTTCTTGGTTTTTCAGTGAAATGCTGGAAAGTCTTTTCTCTAAAACTCCATTCAGTGAAATATGAAGTAAAATGTACTCTCTGGTTATAGCAGTTCATCCATCTGAGACACTTGTTTTCCCTGAGAAACTTTCCTCTAATCTGTAACCAACCCACATACTTTGGCTGAAATTGCTAGTGAAATTCCAAGTGAGGCAGGGAGATGTTTTTAAGGACACACATATTCAATCAATAATATAACAAATGAGAATTAGTATGGTAAGGAAAAATAAAGAGTGGAGAATAAGTAGTGAGTATCTATAAATCAGGCCATTCCTCTCAGCTGATTATCCCATTGCCTGGGTCATAAGAAAAAGAGTTGTCAAGGAGGAACTGCCTTAGCTTTCCCGACAGCTACCTCTCAATTCATACCTACTCCGGACCTTCCTCCTTTCCTCCTGCCCCATAAGAAGGGGTGCTCTCCCTCTGTTCAAAGCTTGCTGCTAGATCCTCGATGCATTTTATTCAAACTCCTTCAAAGACTTCTTGTCTCTACTTCTTCTGTCCTCTTGTCTCTTTCGCCTCCTCTTTTACTCTCTTAGATGTCAACATACTCAAGTTCTCTCCAACTCTCCTTTTTCCAGCCCAACCCTGGAATGGTCCTACCCTGCCACACTGCCAAGCTTTCTCCCTATCCTCCTCCTCTTCATTACTGGACTCTTTCTGGGGCATCTTCTTGCCTCTCCGGTACTCAGCTGCCCATTCCATTACTGCTGACTTCCATCCCTAATGTCTGCTCAGGTCACCAGACCTCCCCTGATTGTCAAATATGATGAGCAGCTTTCAGGTCTTATTAATACCTCCATGTCATTAGAGGCTAATCACAATCCTCTCTTGAAAGTCTTCCCCTCTTTAGATTCTGTACTATCAAAACCCTGGTTTTTCTCTTATCCCTCTGACGCTTGCTGGCTCCTATGCAGACTTTTCTTTTTCCATCAGTATCATCCTAGCCCCTGTGCACCCTCTCTCTGAGTGGTCTCTTCACCCATTCTAAGGACTGGGCCTAGGTATTCCTACCTGCTGGACATCTCCATTGGGATGTCTGACAGATGGTTCAGAGACAACATGTGACACTGAACTCTGTTATCTCCCCAGTTGAACAGGCATGTGCTCCAGAACGGCTTTCCTGCCTCATTAAACGGCACCATTATTCCCCAAGTTGTCTTATCCAGGAACCTGGGAGGCATCCTTAAGCCCTTCTCTCTCACCTCCCTCTCTGGTAATGCTTTGCTTTTAACAGATGTTCCAGCTTCCTCTAACTCCTGAGTAGCTTTCCTCTACCCCCGCTGCCACCATTGCTTGTATTTTTCCTGGACAACGACAGCAGTCTCCCTGCTTCTGGACTTGCTCCTCAGTAATTCATCATACTTCACCCAATGTCATAGCTAACAGCCCTTTAAATTCTTTACCCTGACCAGATATCCACCCTAAACTTCTGCTCTCTTCCTCTGTTCAATAAGATTTTGAAGTTGCCCCTGTTCTGGGGTTCTTGGAGAATCCTAGATTTTGTCTGTACCTAGTTTTTTTTTTTTTGCCTCTTCTTGGTCCTCAGAGTCCCTTCCTCCAGGACACCCCCTCCTGGCCGCTGTGGGAGGTCAACCCAGGATGATCTTGAGCTGTGTCTCCCTGCTCACCTCTGTGTGGTGTTTGCCTCATTCTCATCACATGTATGGTCATCACCCAATTGTATCTTCTTTGCTGCTAGAATGGAAGCTGAAAATAGAATATTTAACTTGTTTTCCCCAGTTCTCTCTGGGTTTAAAACAGTGACATATTCATCAAAGTTGCTCAATTTGTTTAATAATGGATAAAGAAATGAATAAATGAATGTACTAAAACACCATTTGCTTGTGGAACAATGGCTTGGCTCCAAATCATCCTGCAACTAAAATGAAATATGGAAATATTTTCTCATTATAAAGAAAAACTTACATCTAGCATTATTATAATTTCAAACAAACATGTCATAAGCCTTTCTTAATCTGCTACTAGCTAAATGACTACCATGTTTTACAGGGCCAGTGAGGTCTGAAATAGGTACCAGCATCTCGCTTTACACTCATTTCTTTACTTTCCTCTCTATCTGGGGTATCTTCTCTTTCTGCCTAGGCCCCAACTCCTACATCATAGTGCTCACAGGGTTCCAGCCAGCAGGGCCAGTGAGTGCAGAAATACAGCCTTAAGCCCTGGCCCTGGTGCAAGGCTGCAGAGAACCCAGGGATGCCTTTTTATCATTAGTGTGATTGGGGTAGTGCCTGTGGCTCAGTGAGTAGGGCGCCGGACCCATATAACGAGGGTGGCAGGTTCAAACCCGGCCCCGGTCAAACTGCAACAAAAAATAGCCAGGCATTGTGGCGGGCGCCTGTAGTCCCAGCTACTCGGGAGGCTGGGGCAAGAGAATTGCCTAAGCCCAGGAGTTGGAGGTTGCTGTGGGCTGTGATGACATGGCACTCTACCGAGGGTGACAAAGTGAGACTCTGTCTCTAAAAGAAAAGAAAAGAAAAGAAAGAAAATGCAGCGAGGGCCCATTGTAGGGGCCATGGGATGGGTTGGTGTTCATCCGTTTACAGAGGAAGGCCAGGTGCTTTAACTTGTTTCTGTAAAAATAGCCAGAGATATTGATGCCCTCGCAATGCACAACCACCACCTTCTGGCCCTGCAGTACCTGTTTGGCCACAGTGGCCACCAGGTGGCCCAGGAGATGGCCTCTGCCATCCAGCACCAGGACCCGCCCCTCCGCCATCTTCGGCAGCTGCCTGGAGAAGAAGGAAGCATTGGTGCAGGGTTTCTTATGCCGTGAAATAGGGGCGACAGAAGTGACCTTATTTTCAGTCTTTAATTGTTTAAATGCATTTTCTAAATTTTGCTTCTTAAATGTTAATGTACATTGCAGGGGAAAATAGTGAAGAGCAGATTTGTGAAATGGTAGATGAAACACAATTAAACAGGCTTTTTTGCAGCAGGATTTACTGAAGACTTCACTATTCAAAAATAAATTATGACTCTCTAAGGATAGAAGGGTTGTAACTGGCCATGTTTCCAAGCACATCTGGCCAAGAAAATTCCTTCAAAGTACAGCTGTTCAAGGGCTGATGCTCCACAGAGCCTGCTCACGAAAGCCTGGTTTGAAGCACAGTCTACCAGAGTCACCTCTGTGGCATTTCCCCCAAGTCCCTGGAGAACTAGCACATCTGTCATAAGATTTCCTTTAGAATTCTTATACCTTTCATAGTATGGAATCAACCCATATGATATCTCGAAGGTTTAATTTCACTGAAAGATAGTAATTCATTTTATGTGATGGATAGCAATACTTAGTTTTGGCTACTCAGGCATGATAGAATTTCAAATCTACCTGGAACCAAGAGGATTATGAGAGAGGCACAAAATTTGGAGTTAAAATTTCATACCTGGTTTAGGTAGGACCCTTGAAGGCAGTCAGTCAGAAGTTCTCCAAGCTGGACTTGCGACTGGTGTGGGGAGGGAGCTATCTTGGGGACTAGGCCTCACCTGGGGATATCTGAAGTTGTCTCCAGGGAGATAGTGTCAGAACTGAATTAAAGGCCCACTAGCTAGGGTCTGCTGCTCCGCGTGTGAAATCCACACACATTTGGCCGCAGAAGTCTTCTGTGTTGATAATGGTTGTGACGTGAGAGCCAAGGAAGAAACACAGTTTTGAGAAGTTTTTCCAGCGCAGTCTCTGTGATGGACAAATATTTGTGTCAATTTGTGTAGGCGGTGGTATTCAACTTTTGATCCATCACTGGTCTAGATGTTGCTGTGAAGGTGAGTTTTTGTAGATGTTGTTGGGGGCCTGCAGTCTCAGTTCCCCAAACCCAGTTAACCTGGTTTGCTTACTGGGCTGAGCTGGAAAGTTCGACGGAGGCACGGCACTAATCTAAAGCAAAAGTGAGCAGAAACTGAAAATAAAACTGGACCTGCACCGGCAGTGTGGGTGGAGAGCGAAAGTAACCCACACGAGTTTCAGGGTAACAAAGAGAGATTTTATTTAAGAATAACGAAGAGAATGTTCCGAGCACTTCCAAAGAGAGTTGGCAGCAGCTTCCTCTCATGAAGGAGGAACAGTGAGAGAGACAGAGGCAAAGGCGGTGCAGGGGTTTAATAGTCTCTGTTTGAAATTGGCTGCAAGTCTTTCATTGGTTTCTGCACCTGCAGGCATTATTGTCCTTTCTACTGGTGTTGATGGTCTCTTTCTATTGGTCATTGGTTACCTAGGTTACATCATACCCACGTGCTTATGGACTCTCCAGACTTCCTGATTCAGAAGGCCAGATTTTTCCCCAACCCCTGTAAAGCCCCTTTCTTAATGTCCCTTCTCGGATGTGATTAACGTTCATGTCAGCACACTTTGAGTAAAGCAGATTACTCTCCATAGTGTGGTTGGCCTCATCTAACCAGATGAAGGTCTGAAGAGCTAAAGTCCCTGCTGGAAAAAAGAAATCTGACTTCTGATGGCCTTTGGTCTCCAGCTCCAAAATTACCTCTTCCCTGGCCCTCCAGCCTGCTGAGCTGCCCTGCACATTTCAGACTTTCCAGTCCCCACAATCATGAGAACCAACTCTTTAAAATAACTCTCTTGATTGACTGATAGATACATACATATATCCATACCTCCTCGTGATCCTTTTAGTTTTATTTCTCTAGAAAACCCCAAGAAATACAGTCTTAGAATCAATCATCTTACCTACCTTGCCCCTCAAGCCTTCTGTTGCATCTATGTTTTTCATTATAACTCCTAAGTAAAATAACTGTTTTTACAAAGTAAAATACCAAATTCAAGCACTAAAAATCATTTATATTTGGGAAAGGAGAACAATACATCTTTACTTGACCAAATTAGTTCTTTGATTAACCTTGCTCTTGTAGTTCAATGTCTCATGTTCATCTCGAACATTTTTAATAAGTAGATTTATATTAGAGACCAAGTGTTAAAATTGTTTAAACTCGAAAGGCCCAGTTTGCAATAAAATGAAACAGATTCTGGGGGATGTAACTGAGCTGCCAATGAAGATTAATTGAAACTCAAATGTTCTTTATTGTTCGTTAACTATGTCATTGTTATTCATCTAAACTTCTTGATTTTTCGTGTTAAGTGATCATGCTCTTATTTCACCCCAGCCTCTCTGTTTAGTTAGGCAATTAATTAAGGAAGAGGATATTCTGCATTTATTAGCATTCTAATGGTCAGGTTGAGTCCCTGTGGTCCAAACATCTACATGTGTTCAGTTTTTCAGCTTAGCTTTGTCCCCCTTTAAGTAATTACCATTTTTAATTGCAGAGACTGGAAAGGGAAAACCATTCCCTTAAATGCCCTAGTCCAATCCACCTCATTAAACCTGCACTGAAGATGAGGTTCAAGTGTCCATACAAACACTATAAAGAAATCACATATGATTGTGGCTAGAAATGGGTTAGAAACCATCAGTGGCCAGGGGTTCCTGCTCTTGGCAGTTCCTGTTTTTGAGGCACCAAAGGTTTGTACCAGCAAATTTGTAGAAGCGTCTACTGTCCTGAAGGTCATGCAAATCCCACCCCCCACCTTTTTTTAAAAAGCTTGTAATCTGAAGCCATTATCAACATTCATTGGGTTGAATTACATAAAATAGTAAAAATTAGGACGTTTTCTCTGTCAAAGACAAAATGACAACATATTTAGCTTAAAAATATAATTGGCTCTTACAGTAATTCGTGAATTTAGGGAGCATCTCAACTAATGATTTAGAAAAGGTGCTCCACTGGGCGTTGCAGAACAGTTGGTTTTTATAAGGGGAGAACAAAGAAACGGAATAATAACAATTTTTACAAGTGGGCTTGTTAACGTCAGATTACTTCTGGTTACTTTTCCTCGTGAAAGTTAATGCAGAAGGGACCTTCTCATCATGCTGGCTCAGGTTGACTGGATATTCTTCTTAATGGTTGCTACGAATCTCCTGTTTTTAAGAAAATTGGTCTGGGGTTGTACCTGCTTCTTTATAGTTTCAGTTTGATTAGTGGCACTTAGCATAGGTGACCCTATTTTAGTCGGGTCTTTTGGGGCCTAGTGCAGGAGCTCAGCCAAAAATAATGGTCCCCTATAAATTTTATTGAAATTTGTCTGAGCCAAAGACATATTGTTTATGTTTTAAAGCCCTTTCAGCATGGACTACAAGGCATTGTATTATATTTAATTAATTGGAGCAAATCAAAGAGAACTCTCTGGTTCCTGATGGGGGAAAGTCATTTTAATTAATTGGCGAATAGTGGGTAGAAGGATGGTTAATTGCTAGTTATGCATTAGAGCCTACTTTTCATTTAGTAAGAGGGCAGGACCAGCTACATAATTTGTGTGAATAGCAGACACACTTATCTCCTCTGCTCACAATAATACTCCCTTGTCTTATCAGTCTTCACTTAGAAAACACAAGCTCAAGACTAAATCATTATGAATGTCAAGGTAGTAACAGCAGAGCCTTAAGCCAAGGGTGAGTCCTTCTGAGTGTGAGGCCCTGTGTGACTGCTTGGATCACATACTCATGACACTGGCACTGAAAGGGGGTAAATTTCTTTACTCCTTTATCAGGTCAGACAATTAAGTTTGCAAACTCACCCTAGAAAAAGTGCTATGTACCTCATTGCTGAATATCACTACAGTTATGGTTACTTTGGAAGTACCACCCTTGGGAAGTTATGCACCAATGCCAGTGCCTAGTCCACCCTTCATAGCAATTTTGAAACTCTTTTTCTAAATAGCCATCAGAGCTGTCATTACATGGGGTCCGACAATTAAGTTCACAAACTCATCCTGGAAAAAAGTGCTCTTCATATTTACCAACTTGGATTGCAATTCTGCCTCCATCTCAGGAGAAAAGAAACAAAATCCTCAAACAACCTCCCTCATTTTCTTGTTACTCGGATTCAGGCTTCATTTTGTTCTCCTCTCTCTTTTTGAGCTATACCCAGCCCTTTAGTTGTACCCAACTTGCCCTTTATAAGGTTTTTCCTAAATAAAGACTTTTTTTCTCACTAAGTTTACCATGGTACTATTTTATAGATGAAGAGACTGAATTTAACTATTTTGTTCAATATTATATAGCTTGGAATTGGTGAAGTTAGGACTCAAAACCATTTTTCTGAGTAGGGAGTTTAGTACTTGGTTACCAGGTTGTGCTTATTTTCTAATTTGAGGATATTCATTGAATACTCATTAAATGTGAGTATTCTCCCTGTGCTAAGAGCTTCACGTAATATGTAACCTTCACAAAAACCGTGCTAGGTATTATTATTGCCACTTGGCAATGAGCTATCCAAGACACAGTAAAATTAAGGAACTTTCACATCTAATAATAGTAGATTTGGATCCCAAATCTAGTTCTACTGGGCGTGGGCTTATCAGTTGCTAAGCCAGTGCAGTGCTCAGGAGTGTTCACTCCTTCTTTGGATTGAATGTCTGTTAGCAGAGAAATAAGTTTAAAATATGGGATTTTAAATATATTTGAGAGTGCTTTACTTTATTTTAATGAGTTTACCTTATTTATTTGGTGATATTTGAAAACTATCTACACATTTATATAGGCTAGTTATAAGAATAGGAAGATAAAGATATAAACCACTAGAGGCAGGAGAATGGTTTGATTTCTTTCTTTGGTTTCTGGAAATGCACAATAGGAAGTGAAACCCAAAACCCAAACCTTGTGTCGCATGAACATTTTCACCTTGCACAAAATGCCTGTTGTGTCTCAAGGAACATAATTTGCTCAATAACCTAGTAAGATATGTGCATGTATTAAGATACACTTTGGATTTAGGATATCTTCTCAAAAGACCTCAGACTCATCTTTCTAAAAGAAGTGGATTAACACATATCACTCTTTTTTAGTTTGCAGCTATCTGTCCCTAACTTGGCATCCTCGCTACTCAGTCATTCATTCAAGCACTCTTGTAGGCTCAGCGTATATAACGCAAATGAGGCACTTGCTCTTTGGGAATATATTTTTTATTGGTTATGACTTTTAAGTTGGAATCTACAAGAACAAACAAACAAGGTCATGGATGTCGAGAAGAATGTTGCAGACAGCAAAGTAACATGTACCTAGCACAGAAGGAGGTAACACTCAAGAGTTTCTTTCTTCCTTTCTGTAATTTCTCACCCATAGGTCTGGGAAGGTCACTTAAGTCTTGATAGACACGTTTGAGGGAGCATCTAGCCTCATCGTTGTTCATATCCTCCCACTGCTGTCATTAGACCGAAGATTAAATTATGATAATAAAAATATGGTAATGAATGTTAAAAAGTGATCACAGAACTGACTTTCCTTTCTTTTTCTATCTGTGTCAGTTTTCAAGAACTTCATAGATTAAGGAATTTTAAGCATATTTTCAATGAATAGGAGCTTCATTTCAGAAATACATATTTGAAATCAGCATGGCAGGTGAAACCAAATAGTAAGTAAGGTTTCAATTGCACGGATGTCTGTCTTTCCACTTACCCCATTTCAATCTTACTCTTTCCCCACCCGTCTCTTTTTAGCAACATATAAATAAGGAGTAGTGATCTTGGAAGCAAAAGATAAGATTGGATGGGTGAGAGAGTAAGGAGAGTTGTCACTGGAAAAATTGATTAGGGACCATTATAATACATCTAACTATGCTTTGGGGAAAAAATGGCAAGGTACTATGATTCTATGCTCTTTTCCAGATAAAGTGGGCATTAGTAGGAGAAAATAGAAAACAGAAGAGCTGGGGGTATGTATTCTCTTAGTTCCTTTTTTGCCTGAGCCACAGAACCTGTCCAAAAGAACTTCTCTTCCAGTTGGGGGAAGAGCCAAAGCAACTGGCAGTATCAAATGGATGAATTGTATTAGAATGCCCCAAACCAATGCCAACCTCAGATCTGCCCACTGCCTATGCAAATGCCTCCTGCTGCTGCAGGAATAGCGTTCTCCTCTCATCCACCTTCTGCATCTCACACTGTGCTTCTATTTGGAAAGATCTAATCTATAATCCTGCTTTCAAGGGATTTGGGAGAATTTATCATTTCCCAGAGCTTCCCCCATGCAATGCAGGGAGTACAGATGGGGAGGATGCTGAGCTGCCAATAAAGAATCCACATAATAAACACTCAATAAATTTTAAATACACCTTGGAAAACTTCTCTAATCTCCTGGTACTTCAGTTTTCTCTTCCATAAAATGGGGAATAGTAGCAGGAAGTAGTACTCAACATTCAGATTAAAGGATAAATACATATAAACTATAGCAGAACCTCCATAGTTGACCACTTCCCTATGCCGACCACCTCCTTAAGTTGACCAAATTGTCATAGACCAGTCATGTACCATATGTACACATTAGTACAGTAAACCCAGTTCCTAATGTTGACCACTTCGGTATGGGGGAACTAGTTTGTTACAGTCCCTCACGTGGTTGAATTGACAGAGGTTCTACTGTATTTCTAAATGAACTATAAAAATTAGATGTTCTTAATTTGTGTGTGTGTGTGTACCACAGATCCCTTTGGTTGTCTGGTGAAACCTATAAATCTCCTTCTAGAAAAAAATAACACTTTCAGGTGGGTGTGGTATCTCATGCCCATGTAATGCTTGAACTTGAGAGGCCGGAGGTGAGTAGATTGCTTGAGCTCAGGAGTTTGAGACTAGCCTGAACAAAAGCAAGACTCCATCTCTCCTAAAAATAGAAAAACTAGCTGGGTGTTGTGGTGAGCACCTATAGTCCCAGCTATTTGGGAGGCTGAGGGAGGAGGATTGACCGAACCCAGGAGTTTGAGGTTGTTGTGAGCTAAGGTGATGCCATAGGGCAACAGAGTGAAATTCTGTCTCTAAATAAATAAATAAATAAATAAGAAAAAAAGCATGATGTTTGTAGCATACTATCAAATGGTACAAGGAAATTTTAAAAGTATTTAAAAGAAAGAAAAACCATTTCAACTTAAAGATAATAAAGGGCACTCCAAGGAAATCAATTGTATGTAAATATGGTTAACAAAATATTTGTAATTGTGAAATACTAATATAATACATATTCATTAAATAACAAAATCTAGCAGCAGGTTTAATGGCTACCATCATTTGGAAGTAATGTTTGGTATAAACGATATTCTAGACCATTTATGACAATTGAAATATGGGCTAAAAACATCTGAATTTTGTTGATGACAAAAATCATAGGTTCTGTATTTACTACTGTGATTTCTTATGTACATCTATAATTGAACAGAATGCTAAATTTCCAAAAGGTGAAGGCGGAAACAGTATAAACTTTTTTCCATCTATATTCACAAGTTGAGACCTCAGAATTAGAGAAATCAATGCCCCAGTAGAAATGATGAGAATTCCTTATAGAACTGAGCGTGTGGGCCCTGGCCACCTAGAAGCACAGAACAAAGCCCACTGAGCTCTCCCTCTCTTTAGGGCCCCCGAGCCCAGTAGTCCTAAAAGGATAGGAAATCAGCCATCCTTCTTTTTCTTCTTCTACCAATTTTCTAAACCCCAAAGAGTAGCTTCCTACAAGTCTTCACTTGAAGACTCTCAATGACCCAGCTACCAGATGGCAAAAACTTCTGAGTTGCACAAACATGACACCAAAACATCTGGAGACACATGGAAACAACATGACCCAACATTAAACACTGAGGCGAAAGGCTGAAACATTCAGAGCAGAATCAAACCCAAGGATTCCCAGCATCTTAGTTGGGAATGTGGGATCTCCCATAACCGTGGTGGGATCTCACGGAGAAGAGTGCAGGCTGGAGCAGGGGACACATTTGGGTTCACAATTCTGGCTCTGTCACTTGCTAACTCTGCCTTGAGGCAGCTGAATAGATCTCTAAGCCTTGGACTCCCCACCTGCAAAACAGATAATTATAGTACCAACCACACAGGGTTACCATAGGATTAAATGAACCGAGCATACAAAAAGATTGAACGCAGTGCCTGACAAAAAGTAAGTGTTCAGAGCACTCCTATGTAAATCCATCTTTTCTGTGTGTTTTGTTTGTTTGTTTTAGGTTACATGGGTAAAGCATCAAATAAAGTGTATCACCTGCATAAACATGCTGCTAAAATTCAATCCTCACTGCACTGGAGGGAATCAAACAACAGTTTCATGCTATCACAAATGCCATGATATGAAAGGAGAGCCAGTGGGGTATCCTCTCTATAAAAGGTTTCTAACGAAAGTAATGACCCTTTGCAAATCTTCGGTCACTGGGCTGAGCTGACTCCATTTTTGCTCTGTGTTAGACCCGTAAAATCCTGTCATAGCTGTCTGCTTTGCAAATAGAGTCTGGTACGCTGCCAGACTTCGAAATAAGATGCTCTGTAACTTTACCCAGCTGTTCACTTGCGTTAGCACATGTCAATACAAGCGAGGTCTATTATGGTTCAGTGATTTTCCATCACTTGTCAGTCAGCACAGCCTTCTCCCGGTTCCCCTCCCTTGTGGCTCCTAGACTTCTTAAAGAATTTCTTACCATTTAGTTCTGTTTCTGTTTCCCTGGTGCCTGCCTTCTCATTTTTCTTCTGAATGTTTTATGAAAACTGGCAACAAGTCTGAACACTGGCCAGAAGATGAAAGGCACACGGACTCAGGAACAGAGGAATACACATGGTCCCTCCCCCAAACCAGAGTCTCAAGCCTAATACTTTAATCCCTCAGAAACTGTGGTTTAGTTACCCAATATTAATTAAGCTAATAAATTTACCAGCTTCCCAGATAACCATTTGTAGGCCGAGACACATTCCAAATTCCTAGATGAGGCAAGACACTTTCAAAGTCATGCCACAGCCCCACTGGAGGGCTGGCATCATGGAGCACTCTAGAGCTTCCACCTGACGTGCACACTGAGGCTTAGAGCCCACTTTAAAATGACATCAGTGATGGCTGGGGGAGGCAAGGGGCCACCGGGTGGCACCCAAAAGTTGGCTAAGACCAAGAAAATTCAGGATACATAGGAAGCAAAAATGGTCTGGAGGTTCAGACAAAGAACGATACATGTGTGTGGCATAATTATGTAGGTTTCACTTCAATATGTTTATTTCATTCCTTAATAATCTTAGGCAGTTTAAAATTATTTGAAACATTTTAGAGTCGAGAGAACTGAAGTTTGGAGAGGTTATGATCTTCCACACTCACATGCTAATATGAGGGTGCCATCTGCATTTCTTTTCTTTTTTTTTTTTAATTTTTTATTTATTTTTATTTTTTTTTTATTGAATCATAGCTGTGTACAATAATTCAATCATGGGGTACAGTGTACGGGCTTCAGATACAATCAGAGATATTTTCATCAACCTGATTGCGATAACATTCAAGAGACTTTCTCATTACTTTGTGAG
>CAUYRH010041213.1:0-63827 GCA_963574655.1 Perodicticus potto | reverse complement strand
AGGCTGGGAGAAAAATTTGGTAACCGGCTGTCCAGACACCCCCTGTATAGTTATGGATTTGGGAGATAAAAGACCAGGATTGGAGAGAAGTACAGAAAAAATTGCTCCAGTGTCCAAAAGAAATTTTCTCTCCTGGCACTCCACTATAAGGCAAACCTGGGGCTCTTGAGGGGTGATGACACAAGCTGGAGCCATGAGAATTTGCACTGGGCACTCTCAGTCCAGTTTGGGCTCCGATGGGGTCCCTGTCCCAGGAGGCCTTCGCCTCTGGGGACAGGCCACCCTCCAGTGGTCGCCCTTGCATTCTGGACAGGGGCCAGGTGGCTTGCCCAGCCAGTGGTATTGCTGGGGGCAGTCTTCTCTGGAGTGGCCAGTCTGACCTTGTCTCTTGGTATTCATGCCCTGGTATAGTCCCCTCACCCTGAGTGTAGGCCAGACTGAAATTAGATCATAGACTGTGGCTTCCCTTGTGGAAGTGTGTTCATTCTCTTGCTGTCTCTCAGGTCGCCTGGACTGGGGAAGCAAGGTGCTGAGGGTGAGCTGTGCTAGGGAGAGGCTTCACATGGTGCAGGGAGAAGCTGTCAGTCCAACAGCCTCTGAGGAAGGAAGTCTAGCCCATAACCCCATGAGTGAGTTTGGGAGCTGACCTGTCCCAGTGGAGACTTCAGATGAGACTGCAGCCCCAGATTCAGCTAGACAGCAAGCTCATGAGAGACTTTGAGCCAGAAGAACCTAGTTAAGTTGCTTTTGAATTCTTTCTTTTACATATGCATTTCAGATTAACGTATAGATGATTAGGTTATATTATTTGCATTTGTTAGGTAAAGTACACATTTTAGTTGAACCCTTCCCACAAGAGCAGTGCCATATACTCTTACATTGTGCCCTTTAGGTGAGAGCTTACCATACCTCCTCCCCTCTCACCCTTCCCTGCTTCCCTTCCCCCTACTTGAGTTTAATTGCCTTATTTTCTTGTGTGGGCCTATAATTTTTCATCTATTAGTTTCATGTTAGTCCTGAGTACATTGGATGTTTGCTTTTCCATTCTTGTGATTCTTTACTTTGGAGCATGTTCTCCAAATCCATCCTGCCCTTGGATTCTTAAGGAAGCTGTGAGATGACAAATTTTTTTTAGGTTGTTAAATTTTGGGGTAATTTGTTATGCTGCAATAGATAACGTAGTAATATACTGACTCAGCAAGCAGGCTTCGGACTTGGATGAACCCAGGTGCTAGCACAAGGATGCCAGGAATCTTCTTGTCTTCACCTCCGAGCTATCTGCGCTCCATGGTTGGGGGAAGGTTCTCCTCCTATGGTGCAGGGGGTTCAGAAGTTGTAGGTGCATGGTCTCATGCCTTGTTGTCTCCGTGACCTACTGCGTTTGAGGGCTCAACCCTGACCGTCTCTGTGGCCGGGAAGATGTGGTGCTGGGATTGGCCAGGCCTGAGCTCTCCAGGCCCTGAAGCTTGGAGTCTGGTGCAGATTAAAGGAGAGGATGCTTTACCTAAGGGAGCCTGGGTTACCTGGGAGAAGAGGGCAGGCAAAAACCACTGCAGCCCACCATGGAGGGAACTGTCTATCCCCTAAAGGAGGCTCAGAGTCCTGAGAGCAGGCAAGTTCATCATAGCAAAAATCTCCTGCCATTGGGGCTTGGAGAGAAGCCTTGGAGGACACCAGGCCCAGCAAGGCCCCTGGGTTCTGTGCTGTGGAATGGAAGGATTTGCACTCCAGCGCGGGATCTATAGTCATCTTAGATAAAGTAGTTGCTAGTGACCTTTGTGCTGACTTTTTGATTTGGACCTGGGCTGACACATTTTTTAAATTTTGCTTTAAAAGATAATTCTTGTTTGAGTTGACTTTTTTGTCTTTTGTTATTATTATTATTATTATTATTTATTTATTTATTTTTTTGCAGCTTTTGGCCAGGGCTGGGTTTGAACCAGACACCTCTGGTATATGGGGCTAGTGCCCTATTCCTTGAGCCACAGGCACTGCCCCTGTTATTATTTTTAATTGACACATACTAATTGTACATATTTAATAGGGTAAAGTGTGATATTTTGATACATGTAATATATAATATGCAATGATCAAATGAGGGTAATTAACACATTCATGACCTTGAACATGTATCATTTCTTTGTATTGGGAACATTCAAAATCTGCTTTTCTAGCTATTTTCTAACATATAATAAATTGTTAATTATAGCTCTCCGTAGTGCTGTTGACACACTAGAACCCATTTCTTCTAGCAAGTTGTTTATTTCTATCTATTCACTACCCTCTGGCTCTGTCTCCTCCCCAGACCCTAGTAACCACTATTCTACTCTGTACATCTGTGAGATTCACATGTGAGCGAGAACTTCCTGTGCTTGGCTCTTATCACTTAATAGAATGTCCTCCAAGTTCATTCGTATTTGGTCTGGCAATATGAAGCTCAACCAACCACAAGGCCCCAAGCTCTAGCATCAGATCAAACCCACCCACAGGGGTCCTTTCCCTCTCATTGTCACCCAAAGCTCATTCTCTAGCAGGTGAAAGTGAGAAAGCAGGTCATCCCACCTGACCCCTCCTTCAGAACCGTGACCTCTCAGCGTTACCAGGGGCAGAGATTACTTGGCTCAGAGGACTCAGGGGGTGAATTGGAGGGTCCAGCTTAGATGTGAGGCAGATGCCCACTCCCCCACTTGGCTCCTCCTGCATTTGGGTAAGGTTACATTGCCTGCTCTGGTGCAGAAATAAGCTTCACGTCTCAGTGGCTTAAAACAACAGAGATTTACTTCCTGCAACACTGTATATCTACTGTGTGTTGGCAGAGGATTCTGGTCTTGTTGTCACTCAGGGCCTAGGTGGCAGAGCAGCCACCGTCTTAGTGTTTCTGGATCACGTACCAGAGAGGAGCGCTCTCTGACGGGTCTCAGTGGGCAGTTAAATGCTCCAGCCAAGAAGAGACTCTTGCTACTTTGGCTGACAGCTCATTGGCCGGAGCTAGTCATATGCTTCTTCCAGTCAAGTGGGGTGAGAAGTGCTCCCTGCCTCTCCAACTTCCCCTGGGTAGTCTGTCTCTATGCCAGTGTCCAACAGGTCCTAATCACAAGATGTCTCACTCTGGCTTATGACTTACCCCATTAGGACACATGGACACCTGGTTAGAATGAGCAGTCTCACCTCCCAGGAGCAGGGTACAGAATCTTCGCAGTTGGCTCTATATTGGACCCTTCTGCCATCTTGTGAACCATGGACTCAGATAACACAGACACTCATGTAATGACTTGCCTTCCTTGGCCTCGAACCTTTCTTTTTTCTTCTGAAACTACCGGCTTACTAACAGCACCCTGTCTGCTCTTCGATACTTATACACACGAAGAGAAATATACTATACTTTGTGCGTGTGTTTATGCAAAAAGAGAAACAGGACACCTGCACTCATATTTACCAAGGAATGTGCTGTGTCTCTATATTTTGGACATAAATTATCTGTGGACAGATAAATCCTTAAAGAGAAAAAAATATATGTATGCTTAGGGCTCTTGGAAGGACTCTTAGTTCTCTTGGAGGGAATGACTTCAGTGGCGGGAATATGTGGTGAGAACAGAAGCCAGTGCCTACCATGGGGATCATGAAGGGGTAAGGTCATGTGTCACCCACAGGAGCCTTGCTTTTGAGATAATATGTTTTTTGTGTAGGTAGAGCAGTTTAGGGTAGTGGGATGAATATAGATTTTGGTTTGAAGCTTCCTGGGTTGAGATCTCAATTCTTCCACTTCCTAATTATGTAACCTGCAGCAAGCTACTTAATGTCTCTGAGCCTCAGTTTCCTGCCCAAGACCTCCCCCTTAGTCCTGAAGACTAAATGAGAGTCAGGACGCAGTGGCTCGCACCTGTAATCTTAGCACAGGCTGAAGCGGGAGGATTGCTTGAAGCTGGGAGTTCAAGGCCAGCCTGAGCAAGAGCCAGACTCCATCTGCATAAAAAATAGAAAAACTAGCTGGGCATTGTGGCGTTCACCTGAGGCAAGAGGATCCCTTGAGCCTAGGAGTTTGAGGTTGCAGTGAGCTATGATGACACCACTGCACTCTAGCCAGGGTGACAGAGTGACACTATAATGTCTCAA
This sequence comes from Perodicticus potto, assembly GCA_963574655.1. Lineage (NCBI taxonomy): Eukaryota > Metazoa > Chordata > Mammalia > Primates > Lorisidae > Perodicticus > Perodicticus potto. The sequence continues at coordinate 59,714 of CAUYRH010041213.1, read as the reverse complement.
AAACAAAACAAAACAAAACAAAACAAAACAAAACAAAAAAACAAAATGAGAGTGTCTGCTGCTGTCACGGTGCAGAGCAGGTGCACAGGGTGGCCTGCCCCAAGGCCAGCCTTGGCCGTCAGGTGTGCGTAATCAGGACACACAGTGGAATGTGCTTGTTCCCATGGCTTCCTCCCCATGGTTCCTGTGGGAATGGCCTGTTGTGACTGTTCGTTGTATGGCTCCTTTTCCACAGCAGTCTCTTTTTTTCCACCATTATTTTGGGTTCTGAAAATACCTTCAAATGAAGAAAACCTAAGGTTACCTCCTGCTTCCTCTGGGCCCGCATGCCGTATTGGGATTTCCTTTCCCCACAGCCTGGACCCTCCCAGAACTGTGAGCTTGTTGGGGAGGTCCTCACAGGACTCTCAGAAGTAGGGTGTGGTAATGGACTTGGGGAGGCCTTAGATGGCCTCAGAGCTTTGCCTCCACTTCTCACCCGAGTGGTGACTTTGTGTGGAAACTCACACAGGGAACTTTCCTTCCCATTCAGACAAATGGAGCCAGATGGGAAGTGGGGCCTGAGAGTAACTGGGCACGGTGCTCAGTGCCACCTGGACCAGTCACAGTGGATGGGGTCTGTCACCACTGTGCCCTACTCAGCCCCCAGCTAGTCTACCAGATGCTGACCTCTGCCATCTCTCCCCGCCCTCCTACAGTCCATGAGCCTCATTGAGATTGGGAACCCCTCTCAGAGCCTGGAGAACGTCTGCCGCTGGGCCTACCTCCAGCAGAAGCCGGACACAGGCCATGACGAATACCACGATCACGCCATCTTCCTCACACGGCAGGACTTCGGGCCTTCGGGCATGCAAGGTGAGCCTCCCTCTGCAGGGCCACAGGGAGAAGTGAAGCTAGAGTGAAGCCCTTCAAAGCCCTTTTCCTAATTCCTCCCTCACGGCCTTAGTCCAGGAAGAGGGTCGAGGGAGGGAGGGCTGTGGCCACCTTGCTGGGGGAGAGATGGGGTCAGTACTAGTAACATGGCTGTGAAAAACCAGAAGGGCCTCTGCCATTTACCCCAGACACCGTATGTCCAGGGGCCCAAGGAAGGTCAGAGGGGGTGAAACAGGCCGAGTCTGGCTTTGACAGCCTGGAGACTTGCCAGGGTCTGTGGCCGGGCTTCAGCGTTATTTACTTCTCCTGGTTTTTAAAAAAACAAATTGAACAAGTTGTCAACCTTCCAAAGTTTAGAGATTTTTTTTTTTTACATAAAGATTTAAACCGTGTAAAACCGACAGATCTGGGAGAAGAAATTGGCAAGTCTACAATAATAATTGAAGATGTTAATATATTTCTTAGGGGCTAATAGAGAAACAGATGAGAAAATGAATAAATTTATATAATATATTTATATAATTCATTATAATGAATAAATGAATAAAGATAAAGAAGATTTGAATTAAGCAACTTGACCTGCTTGGTGTATATAGACTCCTGCACCAAATCAACAGAGAATGTACATTCTTTTTTTTTTTTTTGAGACAGTGTCTCACTCTGTCATCCTTGGTAGAGTGCGGTGGCATCATAGCTCACAGCAACCTCAAACTCTTGGGCTCAAGTGATCCTCCTACCTCAGCCTCCCAAGTAGCTGGGACTAGAGGCACCCACCATAACACCCAGCTAGTTTTTCTAGCTTTAGTAGAGATGGGGTCTTTTCTTGCTCAGACTGGTCTCAAACCCCTGAGCTCAAGCAATCCACCCACGTCAGCCTCCCAGAGTGCTGGGATACAGGCATAAGTATTGCACCCAGCGAGAATGTATGCTTCTTACAAGTGCATGTGAAAATATATCAAACCAGATTGTGCTAAGCCATTGGGAAATCTCAACAAACATAAGAGGTTAGAGTATGTTTCCTGACAATCCTGAAAAAGAAATATGAGAAATGCTAAATGTTTGGAAATTAAACAATACACTTATAAATAATCCTTGGGTCAAAGAAGAAATAATAGTAGAAATTAGAATAAGGTTTTTAAAGGAATGATAATGACAACATAACACATTAAAACTTGTGGATGTAGCTAACACAATGATTAAGTAGATATTTATAGCCTTAAGTACTTTTGTTAGAAAAATAAGCTGAAAAGTATATCACATGTTCCTCTATCTCAAGAAATTTGGCACAGAACAAGTTAAACTCCAAAAAGTAGAAGGAAGGAGATTATAAGAGCAGATTTTTTTTTTTTTTTTTTTTTTTTTGGAGACAAGAGTCTCGCTTTGTCACCTTTGGTAGAGTGCCCTGGCATCATAGCTCGCAGCAACTTTTGGGCTCAAACGATTCTCTTGCCTCAGCCTCCTGAGCAGCTGGGACAGGCGCCTACTACAATGCTCGGCTATTTTTAGAGAAGGGGTTTTGCTCTTGCTCAGGCTTGTCACGAACTGGTGAGCTCAGGCAATCCACCTGCCTCTGCCTCCTAAAGTGCTAAGATTATAGGCGTGAGCCATCATACCCAGCCCAAGAGCAGAATTTTTGAAATGAAAATCAATAGTATGATAGAGGAAGCCAACAAAATTAAAATTTGGTTGAGGCAAGAGGATTGATTGAGGCTAGGAGTTTGAGATCAGCCTAGATAATGTAGCAAGACCCCCATCTCTATGAAAAAGATTAAAAAAAAAATTAACCAGACATGGTGGCATGCACCTGTCATACCAAGTACTTGGGAGACTGAGGCAGGAGGATTGCTTGGACCTAGGAGTTAGAGGTTACAGTGATTTATGATGATGTGATGCTATTGCACACATCAGAGACAGACCCTATCTAAAAAAAGAAAAAATTGTAAAGGTATCAGTTTTATCCAAAGTGATCTATAGAGTCAATGCAGTTATACTCCAGTGCAAGTTCAGTTCCACCAGAAAATTGTGAAGATATTGTCAGGTTGATTCTAATTTATATAGAGATGCAATGGGCCAAGTATAGACAAGAATAACTGAAGAAAAGCCAAGTAGTTGATACTTCTGAAAATATGATAATGAGAGCACAATTTTGAGGCAAGGCTTGATAAGATACATCATTAGAACAGAATACAGAGTCCAGAATTGGACCTATACATGCCTATGATTTATTACAAAGGTGATACTTCAGAGTAGCAGGGAAAGACAGTCTTTTCAATAAATGTGGGGTTAATTGACTATGAGAACTGGAGGAGGGGAGGAAATGAAGCCTGATGTCTCCACTTCACTCCATATACGAAGAATGTCTCATGAATTTGAGATCTAAAAATATGAAAGGTGAAATAATGAAACTAAGGAAGGTAATATAGAAAAAAACTCCATATTTTTGGAATAAGCTAAATTTTCTTTAAAAAGAGATACAAAGCACTAACACAATGGAACAGATTGATAAATGGCATTGCATTAACATTAAAAACAATCAGCTGGGGGAGAATATTTATAATATATGTATCTAAAAAAGAACTTACAGGTGCAGTGTCTCACAACTGTAATCTTAGCACTCTGGGAGTCTGAGACAGGCAGGTCCCTTGAACTCAGAAGTTTGGGACCAGCCTGAGCAAGAATAAGACCCATTACTATTAAAAATAGAAAAAAAAATACATCAACATTAGTGGGTGCCTGTAGTTCCAGCCCCTCTGAAGGCTGAGGCAGGAGGTTGGCTTGAGGCCAGGAGTTTAAGCTTGGTGTGAGCTAGGCTGATGCCATGGCACTCTGACCTGGGTAGCAGAATGAGACTCTGTCTCAAAATAAGTAAATAAATAAAATGGTAGAAAAAGGACTTATAATTGAAGTATATGAAGAACTCCTATACATAATATAATAATAATAAAAGACAAACAATCCAGTAAAAAAATGACCAAGAAATCTACGAGAAGGTCCTCATCCTCATTAGGGCAAAGCAATTAAAAGCACAATGAGTTATTAGATACACTTAATAGAATGATTTTAATTTAAAAGGCTGAAAATAGCTCCCCTTTGATTGTACTGCAGCAGTTGATTTGTGATGAGCACTCTTCAGCTCTTTTGTCTGGGTGAGAGCGCTAATGGATTAGGACAAAATTTCCTTACAGGAGAGGGAACCCATACAACTTTTATATTAAGTGACCAGATCCTTCATTTAAAAATATTTAAGGGCAGATAAGGATTACTATATATTTTTTTAAAAAACGAAAAAGATAGACCAAGATGGAAAATAAGACAAAAAGCTTGAAAACTGACTCTAGAGAAAATAGAGGTAAAGACTGGAAAAGTTACCATTTAAACAGTAATATCTCCAGAATGTTTGAGAAAGTGCCCCCATAAACCCAGAAGAGATTGCTATGAAGAATCAGAGAACAAGTCGGAAATTAAAGATACGATGGATAAAATAAAAAATTCAAAAGCTGAAATAAAAAGTTCAGGGCATCTCCCAAAATGGAGCAAAACACAAAAAGATTCAAATGAAAGAAGAGTTAAGACACTTAGAGGGTCAATCCAGGAGGTATAATATCTATCTAGTAAGATTCTAGAGAGAACAACCACAAAATAAGAGGGAAGGAAACCAAGAAAAAAATGAAGATTCTTTTTGGAAATCTTCATGTAATGCTACACAGGATGAATGAAACTTACACTGGTGCACACAGCACCTGCACGTATCATATGCAGAGAGAAGGTCTCAAATGTCTGCTCTGGCACCTTGACCCAACACTTGTCTCAAAATTTGCAGAGCCAGTAAGGCGCTGGCCCCATGTGCCAAAGGTGGCAGGTTCAAACCCAAGCCCGGCAAAAAAAAAAAAAAAAAAAAATTTGCAGAGCCAGAAATACAAGGGAAAAAGACAATGATTAGATTGCAGTGGTTCTTTTTTTATAGACAGGTCTAAAAACCAACATAGCCCAGGCCCCCGTGGCCCTCCTTCCCTCTCTATTTTTCTCTCAAAGTGCTAGGGGTTCCCCAGTGGGAGATGGCGGGAGTCGGGGAGGTTAGGCCTCTAGGATGACCCCTGGGGGTATAAACGGGCCCCTGGTGGCACCCCCAGCTCTGTACCTGCTGTTCTATTGTATCCAAACTGCCTCCCTCTGTCAAGATGAGAGCAGGACAAGAAGCTAGATCCCATTCTCCAGTCTCTTTTATGTGAGGGCTCAGCATCATGACTTTCAGCTACTCTGCCCTGGGCCCTGGACTGCCAGTTCCTACCTGCTAGGCCCCTGATGAGACATTCCTAGGGTCAGGGTGGCTCGTTGGCTCAGCAGCCTGCAGCCTCTGAAATCACGGAGATGGGTCGAGCCAGGATCTCAAAGACCCCAGAGAAACCAGGGGGGTCCAGGGAAGGCCCCAGAGGAGGTGGCATAGAGGGTGCGATGCCAGGCTGGTGAGGGGCCAGGCTGCCTCTCTCTGGCAGAGAGCTGTGGGCCCTCAGTGTGGTGAGCAGGCAGGCACAGGTGGCAGGGAGGGGGACAGCCAGCAGGAAGCTGCTCAAGGGCAGGAAGCCCTTGTCTGTGTGACTTGTGCTTACAAGGGCCCCCAGCTGTAGTGTGGCCACGGGATGGGCTGGTGATGGGCTGGGGCCTGCTGCCTGGGGGTCTTCTGAGCTGTGTCAGCTGAGGGGTCCTCAGGGAGAAGCAGCTCTTGGGAGTTAGGTCATTTGGGCCATGGTGGGTCTGGGTTGCCTCAGGGTGGGCTCTGAGCTTGGAGTTGGCGCTGCCTCTTGTCTCCTCCCAGGCTATGCTCCTGTCACGGGGATGTGCCACCCTGTCCGCAGCTGCACCCTGAATCACGAGGACGGCTTCTCCTCAGCATTCGTGGTGGCCCATGAGACTGGCCACGTGTAAGTGGCCTGGCCATCCTTGTGGTCCGAGGGAGGGTAGAGCACAGAGGGGCCATGCAGGATCCCCTGCCGGCCCACTTCTCCATGCCTTGGAAAGGACAAGTCCTGAGTGAAAATCACTTGGGATCTGATGTTCTGTGTCCTAGCACTGCGTAGGGCGGGCCCAAGGTCTCCTTTCTACCGTGGGAAGAAATCAAAGAGAGGTTTTCCTATGGGCCAGTGGCAGCTGGGGCTTTGTCCTCCTGCCCCGTGTTATAAAGAAGTACTGAGCCTCTTGCGGGGCTCACCCAGGGCTAGAGAGCCAGATGGGGGAAGTCATGGCTCCCCCAGGTGTGTGAGCCCAGGACCACCTGAGCCCCTAAATCCCAGGTGGGGTGTGCATTGATGGGAAGCCTCCCAAGCTGTCCTGCTGAGTGGGGAGCGAGTGCCCAAGACTGGGGCCTGCAGATGCCTCTGCCTCCACTGGGCTCTCATGAAACACTGCCCCTCCTTTGGGGGGCTGCCCACTGGGCACAGTCTCCCCAGAGTGCCCACCTTTAAACGTGTAGTCCATGGAAAGGCTGAGGTGCCCTCCTGGGGTCCTGGCGGGCTGGGCTGGCAGACCTGGGCACTGGTGGGACGCAGCAAGCTGCCTTGTCCCGTATAGGCTGGGCATGGAGCATGATGGTCAGGGCAACCGCTGTGGCGATGAGGTGCGCCTGGGCAGCATCATGGCGCCCCTGGTGCAGGCCGCCTTCCACCGCTTCCACTGGTCACGCTGCAGCCAGCAGGAGCTGAGCCGATACCTGCAGTGAGTACCACCCGTGTCCCTGTGGGTGACCCCTCCACCCTTGGGCTCAGTGCTAGGAGGGCAGTTGCCTCTGGTGACTCGGGGTCCAGCTCGAGTGCTCAGATCCAGGGTCTTCCAGCCTGATGTGCAGGTGAGGAGAGAGGGCAGGACTTGGAAAGGAGTCTGAGCTTGGGAGGAGAGCCCATTTTCGGGGGCTGGAGGGAGTGTGGTCTGGAATGGCAGGGGAGCGAGGCAACCACTCTGGGATTTGCACAGAACATGGCCTGGGCAACCGCTGCAGTGACAAGATGCACCTAGGCTCCTCAGACGAGAGATACAGCAGGGAAACTGAGGCAACACAGCAAAGGGCTGGGGCAGGGGGCAGGCAGGTCCACTTGGCAGCTCTAGAAGGGGCCTTAGTGCCTCACAGGCTGGACAGCCAGCCGGGCTGAAGGTGCCTGCCTATCCCCTCACAGCTCCTACGACTGCTTAAGGGATGACCCCTTCGCCCATGACTGGCCGGCGCTGCCCCAGCTCCCTGGGCTGCACTACTCCATGAACGAGCAGTGCCGCTTTGACTTCGGCCTGGGCTACATGATGTGCACTGCGGTGAGTGGTGAGGAGGAGGCTGGCGGGGGCAGCTCCAGGGCCAGTGTGAGGGCTACCCAGTGCGGGGAGGGCAGAGCAGCCCTCCAAATGTGGCAGCACCCCCCTGCACCCACCACGGCTTGCTCAGTAGTCCCAGATATGGTTCTGGGTGGGATGCACATGGGTGACAACAGGGCTGTGACCAGGGATCAACGAGGGATAGTGGGTGCCTGGTAAGGCCTGCAGCAGTCAGGAGGGCTTCCTGAGGGACAAGGAAGGGATGAAGGCTAAATAGGAGAGGTGACATTCCAGAAGAGAAGGTCATATGTGCAGAAGCCTGGGGGGAATGCAGAGTGCAGAGAGACGCCCTATACTCCTGGGGGCCCAATCCTTAGCACTGAGGCAGTGTGGCGGGAGGTTGTGCCTATGAGCATCTGGCTGAATGCTCGTACCTACTGCGCAGAGGCAGGAAGCAAAGGAATCCCATTTACAGCTGTGGAAACCAAGGCCCAGAGAAATTAGGTAACCTGCCTGAGCCCACACAGGGAGCAAGTGGTAGGCTCAGCGCCATGCAGGAGGCCTGGCTTCCTCCCTGACTGCCGGGAGAGCATGGTGGACCTCATTCTCGTGGCAGAGGGGGCTCTGGAAAGGTTTGAGTAGAGAGTGGCATGGCCAGAGTTTTAGTCAATGTCTCGGGGCTGTCCTAGAGGAAGGGCTGTCGGGACCAGACACAGAAAAGCCAGAGAAGAGGTGACTGAAGTCCAGGGGACAGGGCCTGTGGGAGCAGCAGGAGCTTTGCCAGGGCTTCAGGAGGAGAGTGGGGAGTCAGCAGTTGTCTGAAGGGCCCTGTAGTGACAGCCCTTTGAAGCCACCAAAAACTCCTGACCAGGCCAGATGGTGGCCACCCAGCCCTTATGCCAGTACCTGGCTCCACGAGGTGCAGCCTCTAGGGGTTGTCAGTGGAGGCCCCGCCACGGGCAGGGGCGCCAAGGTCCACACACAGTGTGGGCACGGTCCTCACCATCCCCAAACCATGCAGAGCTCCTGGCACCCACCAGCTATATAGGCCCATGGGGATCAGGGTGGGGGAACGGGCCCCCAGGCAGTCCCCTGGACGCGGAGTGGCCTGGCCAGCTGCTGGTGCTCTCTTCCAGTTCCGGACCTTCGACCCCTGCAAGCAGCTGTGGTGCAGCCACCCTGACAACCCCTACTTTTGCAAGACCAAGAAGGGCCCCCCCCTGGATGGGACTATGTGTGCACCTGGTAAGGTGAGTCAGGACCGAGGAGGACGTCAGGGCAGAGGGCAGGAACCCTGAGGTGCACGGATGCCAGGGACAGGTCCTGCAGTGGGGTGGGGTGCCTTCTCAGGGGACCTCCACTGCCCTTTCCTTCCCCCTTTCAAATTGCTCCCCATACTCGACACACCTGAGCTACTAATGCCAGTCAAACCTAGCAACTCCAGGCTCCTGCCTGTGCTTCAGCCCCCTCAGGAATGCCCCCTCTGAGGGGCAGATTCGGGGGTCTTAGCAGCCTTCTGTCACTTCTTGCACAGGGTGAGTGACTGTGAGTCACCTCACCTTGAGGCCAGCATGGGGTCTAGTGACCCGTGGTCCCCAGGCCCAGCATGACGCTTGGCCTCTCCATCCCCAGGGCCTCTGTGTTTGTCCCTTTTGTGCAGGCGTATCCCTCAAGGTAACTCAGTGGCTGCCCAGGCCCACTCCCACCCTCTGGTGACCCTAGAGAAAGAAGACTCTGTCTTCCCTTTCAAACCCCGCCCCCAAACTCCAGGCCTCATCCTATTGGTTCATATGAAATCTCATGCCCACTCCTCAGCGAGTCATTTGCCAGGGGCCTGGAACCTGCAGGGGAGCCTGAGCCTGAGCGCAGGGTGGGGCAGGCCTGGGGAGTGGAATCCAGCGCATGTCCCACAATCACTTGGGCCCAGTTCCTCCACAGTCACCTGGGCCTGGTTCCTCACTGGTGGGCTTTGTTTTAGGACTAATTCACCTGCCTAATTATAGTCTCTGGTGGAACTTCTTAAAAATATGGACTCCCAGGCCCACCCCTAGAACTTTGGTTTGGAGGTGAGGCTCAAGAATTGTTTTCGTTTGATTTTTTTCAAACTTACGGTAAAATTTACCATTTTAACCACTTTAAAGCGCATAATTCAGTGGTATATCATACGCTCACGCAATTGGGCAACCATCTCCACTGTCTTCTAGTTCCAGAACTTTTTTGTCACCCCAAATGGAAGCCCCATTAATCCCTCTTCCCTCCCCTCTTCTTTCCATCCCCTGGCAACCTCAAATCTGCCTTCTGTCTGTATGGAGTCTCCTATTCTGGAATTAGTGGGGTCACATATTATGTGGCCTTTTGTGTCTGACCTACTTCCCTGAGTATAATGTGTCGCAGATTCCTCCTGTCCTAGCAGGTGTCTGGACGCCTTTCCTTGATGGCTGATGATGTGCCATCATGTGATGTCCCCCGCTTTGTTTATCTCTTCATCCAGTGACAGTTATTTGGGTCGTTTTCCGCCTTTTGGTGATAGTGAGCAGTGCTGCTATGAATGTTTGTGATGAGGTTTGTTTAAAGACCTGAGAATTGGTTTTTTTAAATTTGAAAAAAAAAAAAAATTTTTTTTTTGAGACAGAATCTCACCATGTCACCCTCAGTAGAGTGCTGTGACATCACAGCTCACGGCAACCTCAAACTCTTGGGCGTAAGTGATTCTCTTGCCTCACCCTCCCGAGAAGCTAGGACTACAGGCACTTGCCACAATGCGCGGCTGTTTTTTTGTTGTAGTTGTCATTGTTGTTTTAGCAGGCCCGGGCCGGGTTCTAACCCAGCAGCACCATTGTATGTGGTTGACACCGTAACCACTGCTCTACAGGCACCAAGCCTGAGATTTGGTATTTTAAGAAGTACCCCTTTCGTCCAGGTTTAGGAGGAAAAAAATTAAAAAAGAAAGAAATAAAAAGAAGTGCCCCAGACGTAATGAACACCTAGCAGTCTGAGGTGGGGTGTTTTGGTAACACTCCAGGGGTCCGGAGCTGCCCTCCCGCCTCCTGCCACAGGAGTTCAGTGGAAGAAGCAGAGTTGCAAGCAGGGAAGATGCCAAGTTGGAGAATGATACCCGCTCAGCTCGGCACCCCACACCTTGGGCAGAGGAGGCACATGGAATGGGAGGTGGGCCCTGCACAGGGGCTGGCCCAGGAAGCAGGGGGTGCCCATGAGTAGGGGGTGGCTGGCCTATACCCTAGCTTCTTCTGTGGGGTGGGGGGTTCTGGTGAGGAGGATGGAAAGACGTGACCAAAGTGTCCCCTCCTTCCTGAAAGAAACCGCTGACCTGGCCACAGCCCTACTCTCTTCCATGGCAGGACCCTTTGTGCATTGAGCCCAGTAAATAAAATTGCCATTTGATGCCCTGAAAAAAACAGAGCTGTACTGATGAGGGGCCGAGCTGGGGATTGCTCAGCCTCCCTGGTTTTGGGAGGAACACAGCCTGAAACTGACCGACCCAGGGTTAGAGGGTGTGTGTTAGGGAACAAGGGAGCGGCTGGAGGGAGGGCTCCTCCTGGTGGCCTGTCAGAACTCCAGCGGGGTGGGTCTGTGTGTGTTGAAGTCCTGCTTACTATTGTAGTGGGATGTTACATCTGGAAAGCAATTATCCCCCCTCCCTCACCCTGCAAGAACTGCCAAGGAGCCAGGAGACAGGGAGAGCAGGGGACAGGGCCAGGCTGGAGACATAGCTGGAGACATAGCTGGTGGCCAGATAAGCCCCCTGCACCTCCCCCACACCTCCCACTCCCCGGCTGGCCTACCCGGCTTGCCTCTCCCTCTGACTGTGCTAACAAAACACTATAGACTGGGTGGCTTAAGCAGAACTTTACTCCTCCCAGTTCAGGAGGCTGGGATGGCAAGTCCAAGGTCAGGGTGCTGGGATGGTGGGTCTCTGGGTCTGCTGAGGGCCAGCTTCCCCTCGAATCCTCACATGGTAGAGAAATCATCTCTCTCATGTCTCTTATTACAAGGGCAAGAATTCAAGAGGGCCGTGACCTAACCACCTCCCAAAGGCCCCATCTGATACTGCACACTGGGGGTTAAGGCTTCACCAATACGAATTCTGGGGGACACAAGTATTCAGCCTATAGTGCTCTCGTACCTGGGCCCTCTTTCTTGCCTGTTAGTTCCGTCTTGCACCTCCGGCCCAGGGGGACACCAGCCGGCATTTCTGTGGGTTCTTCCCCTCCCCTCTGTGGTTGAGGGAGGGCAGCTTTAGGGGTAAGAGTTGAGGTGACTGTGGCCTAGGAAGATGGCCAGGATCCCTTGTGGCCTGGAGACAGGCCTGCCTGACCCCAGATAGCTCCTGCCTATGGCTGCCAGCCGCGTGCCCTGCCTGGTGGGGTGCGAAGACCCACATAGGTGCAGCCTCTGCAGTCCTCAAATGGCCCGGATGAGTGTAGGGACAGACCTGGGAGCCTTTCAACTGGCTGTGAAGGGAGACAGGCCTCTGTTAGGAGGAAGAGGAGAGATGTGGGCAAAGTCGAGGGAGGAGGCAGACAGGGCAGGGCTCTCCTGAGAGAGGAGGGCCAGGAAGGGTGACAGGGCCACCTCAGGCATGGACACAGGGCCAAATACCCCCAGAAATGGCCAAGACCTGATTACAAGAGTTTTCTGGGGTGTGCTCTCAGGTCCAACACTGGTGGGGAGAGTGAGGCCTTGCACAGAGGTGGTCTTAACAGAGGGCTGACGCACTGTCTATATCACAATCTTGACTGGCCACTGGCTATGGCAGTCCCAGACAAGGGGCATGACTTTGGTCTGAGCGCTTCTCCTGAACAGGAACTCCATCCTGAGCCATGAGCAACCAATGGGCTTCGCAGCTTGAGGAGTAAATACCTTGGTCCTGGAGAGCGGTCCAGGTGGCACAGCAGAGTCACTACACCAGGTGCACGTTGGGAGGGGAGGGGAGCAGTGGGCTCCCTAGGCAGGGGCGTGTGCAGAGGCGGGGAGGGGAGCCAGAAGGCCTGGAGCTTGGCTCAGAGAGCAGCCGGCTTTCCCATCCTGGCAGTGAGGGGGAAAGAAGTGAGATTTGGGGCCCTGCAGCCAGGCACAAGTCTTGTCTCATCCTGCAGCATGGGCAGCAGAGGGGATTTACCATGAAGTAAAGTTATGATGCCTGAGCCTCTGGGCCCCTTCCAAGGGGCCTGGGAGGGGCCAGGCCACGTGTTTACATGGTCACATGCAAGAGAGAGATATTTTAACCAGTCAGTTAAGGCCACTTCTTTTTTCACTCCTACTTGCCCTGGACACGCTTCTCTTGTGGGCTGGCATTAGAGTGTGGGCATTCTGCAGTTTTGGGCAGAGAAATTGGGTTTGGGTTATGTATTGGTTTATTGACATGATTCTCAGTCTCTTCAATGTAGCGTTAAATTATGGTGTCTGTTCACGTGTAAGAGTAGCTTCCAGAAATACTCACAGGGTTATGGTGCCAACCAACCCAGGCTATTGTAGAGTGTACGTTACGCGCAGCCTGTTCTCAGAAATTCAGAGAAAAAGGTGCCTCGACTGTCCCAGAGGTTGTGACTACTTCTATACTTAGGATAGTTTGCTTTCTGTTGGGGTTTGTCTCATAGGGGGAATGCTTTAAACCCAGATCCATTGTGAATATTTCTTTAGAAAATCTAAGTGTAACATGATAACCTGTTTGTTTAAAGGCTGTGCCAGCCTCACAACACAAATTAGAAAAAGTGAGGACTCTAAAATAAATTTGCAAAGACCATGAATGAAAATGAGATGCAAAAATGTGGGTAAAGGCTTAACACACCATTTTAGCTGCAATTTTGAAAGTTGTTTTGGAATGTTTCCGTAAAATAAGGGAGAAATTATAGACTCTGGTTTGGATGTGTATATAAAAAGTGTCATCTTTTATCATTGTCAAATTTATTTATTCAAGAAAGGAAAAAATTCAGATAAAAATTAATGAAGTATGAAACTGAAGCAATAAAAGAACGAGTAAAGGAATCAACAGAAACAATTCTGACTTCAGAAAGTTCACCGTAACCAAGAGAAAAGGTTTCAGATCAAACCAGAGGCAGTCCTTCCGTAGGTGGAAGCCACATGTCAAAGAAGTAGCAGGCTCCTGGTGTATTTGACAATTCAATTAATGAAGAGCGGTGCCTGCGATGAACACCAGGGAAAAACAGTCAAAACTCTTTCTGATTTGACATGAGATGTTGACAGCATCAAAGTCACTGTGAAGCTCAGGATATTGCCCCTACGAGGAGGACATTGACAGCAGCTGTTCCTGAGTGTTGCTAACCCAGAGAGCGTACAAAGTCAAGCTCTGACAGAGAAAACTTGAAATGCCTTGAAATTCACGTTCAAGGAAGGAAGCTGGATAGCGGTGTCCCCAAATTACTTGTCCTGAATGTTCAGATGACATCTTTAAATTACTGATAATTACGAAAAAAGAGAAAGTAAATATTTCCCTCAACATGCTAGAGCAAGTGTTAGCAAATTATAGCACAGAGGCCAATTCCATCTGCTGCCTGCTGGGTCGGTTGGTTTTTTTTCTCTAACAGCTTTAATAAGGTGTGATTCACGTTGAAATTCACTCCTTTAATGTGAACAATTCAATGATCTTCAGTATAAAGTCGTACAACCATCACGGCAATTGAATTTTAGAACATTTGTCACTCCAAAAAGATACCACCTGCCCATGAGTGGCCATCCCAGCCCATCCTGCTCCAGCCCAACCCTGGGCAGCCATGGAGCCACGTTCTGCCTTACAGATTTTCCTATTCTGGGCATTTTATATCATTGGAATCATACGACATGTGACCTTTTGTGACAGGCTTCTTTCACTTAATGGGTTATTTATAAGATTCATCCTCATGGGAGCATGTGTCACTATTTCTTTTTGCTGAAGTGTAATTACTTGTATATTTTCACATTTATTGGCTCTACTCACATATTTATAGTTGATGGACATTTGGATTGTTTCCACTTTTTGGTTGTTATGAGAAACGCTGCATGAACATTTGTGCACAAATTATTGTGTGGATATGTCATTTTTCTTGTATATATACTTACAAGTGGAATTATTGGATCTTATGGTAACTCTGTGTTTAACATTTTGACAGCTGCCAGACTGTATCTCAAAGGAGCTTCATTTTTTACATTCCAACTAGCAATGTATAAGGGATCAGATTTTTCCACATCCTCCCCAAAACGTTTAATTGTCTTTATTATAACTTTCCCAGTGGATGGGAAGTATTTTATCTCATCAGGATTCTGATTTGCATTTCCTGATGACCTATAATGTTGATATCTTTTCATGCACTTATTATTAATTTGTATGTACACACATGTATACATACATATCTTTTTAGATACAATTCCATTAAGATCTTTTGCTTATTTTTTGCTGGGTACGGTGGTTCACGCCTATAATCCTAGCACTCTGGGAGGCTGAGGCGGGTGGATTGCCCTAAGCTCACAGGTTTGAGACCAGCCTGAGCAAGATCAAGACCCCATCTCTAAAAATAGGTAGGTGTTGTGGTGGGCTCCTATAGTCCCAATTATGGGAGACTGAAGTAAGAGAATGACTTCAGCCCAAGAGTTTGAGGTTGCTGTGAGCTGTGATGCCACAGCACTCTACAGAGGGTGACAAAATGAGACTCTGTCTTGAAAAAATAAAAACAAGATCCTTTGCTTATTTTTTAATTGAGTTGTCTTTTTATTATTGAGTTGTAAGAGCTCTATATATTTTGAATACAAGTACTTTATTATACTTATCAGACAAATGATTTGCAAACATTTCTCCCATTCTGTGGGTTGTCTTTTCACTTTCATGATAGTATTGTATGATTTACAAAAATTTTTAATTCTGATGACGTACAATTTATCTATTTTTACTTTTATTACTTACGCTTTTGGTATTGTACCTAAGAAACTATTGCTAGTAGGTCAAGAAGATTCAAGTTTTATTATAAGAGTTTCATCTCTTACATTTAAGTCTATGATTCATTTTGAGTTAATTTTTGTGTAAAGTGTGAGAAAGTGGTTCAGCTTCACTCTTTTGCATGTGAATATCGAGCTGTCTCATTAACATTGTTGAAGAGACTATTCTTTTTTCATTGACTTGTTTTGGCTCCCTTGTCAAAAATCAGTTGACCAAATGTAGAGGATTAGTTCTTGTCCACCGACATATATATTTATCCCTATGCCAGGGCCACACTGTCTTGATTACTGTAGTTTCATAGCAAACTATAAAATGGGAAAGTGTCTTCCCACTTTGCTCTTTTTTCAGTATTTTGTTGGTTATTCTGGGTCTCTTGGCTTTTCATGTGAATTTGAGGAGGGGTTTCTCAATTTCTACAAAATTCTAGTTGGGATTTTGATGGAAATTAGGTTAGATCAGTAGATCTGTGTGGGTGGGGAGTATTGGTGCATGAAGAAGCTGACCCATGAACATGAGATACCCTTCCATTTACTTAGTTCTTTAATGCATTTCAAAAATGTTTTGTGATTTTTAGGGGACAAGTATTACAATTCTTTTTTTTTTTTTTTGCAGTTTTTTGTCTGGGGCTGGGTTTGAACCTGCCACCTCCGGCATATGGGGCTGGTGCCCTACTCCTTTGAGCCACAGGCGCCACCCAACAAGTATTACAAGTATCTTTTGTTCAATTTATTCCTCAGGCTTTTCTTCTTCTTTTAGATGCTATTGTAAATGGAATTATTTTCTTTAATTTCTTAATTTTTAGATCATTGATTACTAGCTTATAAAAATAATTTTTTTTGTATATTGATTTTTGTATCCTGAAACCTCACTGAATTTATGATCTCTAATAGTTTTTTTAGGGCATACTTTGGCATTTTCTATATCTATGATTGTGTTTATAGAACTCTCATAGTTTTTTTAGGGGATACTTTGGCATTTTCTGTATCTATCTCCGTAAATAGAGATAGTTTGACTTTTTCCTTTTTAATATGGATGCCTTTTAGTTTCCTTTTCTTGCCTAATTGTCCAGGCTGCAGTTTCCACTGTAATATTGCATAGAAGTGGCAGGAGCAGACGTCCTTATCTTGTTCCTGATTATAGGGTGCTCTGGTTTAAATGTTTGTGTCCCTTCCAAAATTCATGTTGAAACTTTATTTCAAGTGCAACAGTATTAAGAGGTGGGGCCTTTAGGAGATGATTAGTCCATGAGGGCTCATCCTCTTGGATGAGATTAGTGGCCTTATCAAAGGACTAGAGAGAACTACCCAGGACCCTTACCAAGGGTCCCTACCCAGGATGGACCCTGCCATCCTTTCCGCCATGTGAATACACAGTGTTAATCCCCTCCAGAGATCACGGCAGCAAGCAGAGAGAACCAGTCCTCACCAGACATTGGATGTGCTAATGCCTAGATATTGCACTTCCAGCCTCCAGAACTGTAAAAAATAACTTTTGACTATTTATAAATTACCTAGTTTTCAGTACACACTGCAGAAGACATAAAGGAAATGTATTCAGTATTTTACCATTAAGCATGATGTTAGCTCTGGGTAATTCATAGATTTCCTTTATCAGATTGAGAAAGTTCTCTTCTATTCCTATTCTATTCAGTGGTTTTGTTTTCATGAAAAAATATGGGATTTTTCCAGATGACTTTTTGAGTTTTGAGATAATCATATGGTTTGTGTGTTAATTCTGTTAGTAGAGTTTACACGTATTACATTGATTTTCAGAGATTAAACTACGTTTCTGGGATAAATTCTACCTGGTCATGATGTATAACCCTTTCAATATGTTCTTGAATTCAATTTGCTGGTATTTTGGTGAAGATTTTTATTTCTATATTCATAAGAAATGTTGGTCTGTAGTTTTCTTATGTCTTTGGTTTTGGTATTAGGGTAAGACTAGCCTCAGGGAATGAGTTGGGATTCTTTTTTATTTTTTGGAAGCTGTTTGAGAAGAATTAATGTGTGGTAGATTTCACTAGTGAAGCCACATAGGTCTGACTTTTTTGGTCTGTGTGAAGCTTTTATGTTACTAATTTAATCTCTTTACTTTGTCCATTCCAGTGCTTTTTTTCCCCAGAAGCATTTGAATTATTGCATGGTGTTGCTTGCTTTCTGCCTGAAGAACCTCTTTAATGTTTCTTATATGCCAAATCAACTAGCAGAGAATTCATTTTTTGTTTACCTGGAATGCAGCATGGCATCACTGTAGCTCACAGCAACCTCATACTTCTGGGCTCAAGGGATCCTTCTGCCTCAACCTCCCGAGTAGCTGGGACTACATTTACGTGCCACCACACCGGCTAGTTTTTCGATTTTTAGTAGAGATGGGGTCTCACTCTTGCTCAGGCTGGTCTGGAACTCCTGAGCTCAAGCAATCCTCCTGCCTTGGCTTTCCAGAGAGCTAGCATTAAGGTGTGAGACACTGCACCTGGCCTCCTATATTATTTTTGATAAAGCCCTGGGCATATAATTTGTTCTACAGTATTGGTACAGTTAAATTCTAGACTGTTCACAGGGGCAGAGTGTTTCCAATCTCTGAGGCTTACTTAGACCTTAGGAGGGCTCTTAGCTGACTTTGTCCTTGGTACTCACTGTTAAACCTCTACAGGTGAGTATCCTTAATCCAAAAATTCAAAATCCCAAACACTTTGAGGTTTCAAACATTTCAAATAAAGTAGACTCAGTCTGTAATTGGTTTATCATTTTGTTTGTTGCTACTAATGTCATGGAACTATTGGTTTCCTTTTAATTATTCACTACCAAAATCTCTATTTTTTTTTTTTTTTTGAGACAGAGCCTCAAGCTGTCACCCTGGATGGAGTGCTGTGACATCACAGCTCACAGCAACCTCCAGTTCCTGGGCTCAAGCGAGTCTTCTGCCTCTGCCTCCCAAATAGCTGGGACCACAGGCACCTGCCACAATGCCCGGCCATTTTTTTGTTGCAGCCGTCATCGTTTGGCGGGCCCAGGCTGGATTCGAACCCGCCAGCTCAGGTGTATGTGGCTGGCGCCTTAGCCCGTTGAGCCACAGGCGCCGAGCCTCTATTTTTTATTTTAAAGACAGGGTCTCCCTCTGTTGCCCAGGCTGGAACGCAGTGGTGTGATTATTGCTCATTGTAACTTTGAATTTCTGAGCTCAAGTGATCTTCCCATCTCCGACTCTTAAGTAGCAGGGACTATAGAAATATGTCACCACATCTGCTGATTTTTTGATTTTTTTGTAGAGACAGGATCTTGGGGGTCCGACAGGATCTTGGGGGTCTCACTGGATTGCCTAAGCAGGTCTTGAACTCTCCTGACCTTAAGCAATCCTTTTTCCTTTGCCTCTCAAAGTGCTGGGATTATAGCAGTGAGCCACCTTTCTGGCCTCTATTGTTTTTGACAATGACCTTAGGCATGTGAACTACCTCATGCTCTGTTTCAGATAAAAGTCTATCCTCTTAGGGAGAGGTATGGAGCTATATGTCCTGCCTCTCCCTCTGAGCAGACCACAACTATTGTGCCAGAACTAGGAGCAGGGACAGTGGCCTGCTTCTCCCAGAGTGACCCTCCCGATATACATACAGATCACTAGATGGGAATGATAGCCCCTAGCTTTCTTGCCTTATAGAATCTCTTTCCTAAAACGAAGCTGGAGAAGGGGCTATCTGGCCCACTGTTCCTGGGCTGCTGTACCTGGAGCTTTTACTCTATGAGTGGGGACTGGGTGGGGAAGAGAGCCCCAGTCCTCTTGGCCACCCCACCTGGAATAGACTTTCTATAGCACAGAATCGGGAGGGACAGGAGATGCCCCAATCTTGCCTTTCTCGGTGTGTAACTGTAGCCTGAGGCCAGGAGCTGGGAGTGCAGGGAGCCCCATCCTTGGTAGGAAAGTTTTTGTCACATTGACAGTGTGGGAAGGAACAGAAGAGGGTTGTGACTCACATGCCATACCATACGGGGTCTGACAATGAAGTTCAAGAACTTGCCGCCGTGTGCTTACATTGGCAGCACTGTACAAACAGCTCGGTAAGGTTGCATAACCTTAGTATACCAGTGTCCCACAGCTGTGTCTGTGTCAGCGTGTGGTGGTGTTTTGCTGAGTGGCATTCATTGTTGTTGTGTGTTTTTGTGTGCCATTGCAAGGATGTCAAAGCTTGAATTAGAGCAACAAACATTAAATTTCTTGTTAAACTTGGCAAGAGTGGAAGTGAAGTCAGGCACATATTAGTCCAAGTTTATGGGGAAAATGCCGTGAAGAAAACACCAGTGTAAAAATGGATTAAATGTTTTGTTGAGGGGAGAGAAAGTGTCATAGATGAAGAGAGGTCAGGGTGGCCAGTAATGAGAACTGATGAAAACACTGTGAAAATTCTTTCAATTGTGAGTCAAAATAGTCAGCTGACTGTGAGAAGTATAGCAGACCAAGAAAACATTGATAAACAGTATAGCAGGCCAAGTAAACATTTCTGTAAACAGGAAAATCTTTTTTTTTTTTTTTTTTTGGAAGGAAAACATGAAGACTTTATTGTACAGATAAGAATATTAACAGATTCAGACATTATCATTTCTTTTTTTTTAAATACATGTATTTTATTATTCTTCATTACATTATTTCCCCCCCCCAACCCCCCAGTGGCAAGACAGAATTTATTTACAGAAAAGAATACAGAAAACACTAAAGCTCCTGGTAGAGGGAGAGAATTCAAGTGGGGAGAGAGATGCTCTCTCCGTTCCTCTCCCGGTCTTTCCCCGTCTCCTCCTTTAGGCCTTTAGCCTCAGGGCATATATAGGTGTATGGGTTCCTTGGCCAGGAAATGAATGAATACAGTCCCTTTCGCCGGGGGCAAGGTGAATGAGTGTATCAATGAATGGATACAGACCATTAATGGAGTTGAGGCCTAGGAAATTCACAAGAAATTGACCTAGGCGTAGGAAATGGGGGTTCCACATTTAGTCCTAAGTGTAAAGTGAAGGAGACATCAAGGCACAGGTGTCTCCTCGGCAGTTGTCCAGCCTTTTTGGCTATTGGAGCCTCTGGTGGGGGTTGGAGGTCCCACTCCTTGCCAAACAGGAAAATCTTAACTGAAAATCTTGGCATGAGAAAGGTGTGTCCAAAAGAGGTCCCAAAGGAGCTCACGGATGAACACTGTGTGGGTGTTTGTAGCCAGTAAATGAATAACTGTATTGGAATACCCTCCCTACTCACCTGATCTTGCCCTTGGTCTTTGCCTAAAGATAAAGGAAATATTGAAAGGAAGATGTTTTGATGACATTCAGGACATCAAGGATACTATAGTGACAGCTCTGATGGCCATTCCAGAAAAAGAGGTGCAAAATTGCTCTGAAGGGTGGGCTAGATGCTGACATTGGTGGATATCTTTCCAAAGGGACTACTTTAAAGGTGACCATAGTGGTATTCAGCAGTGGGGTATGGAGTCCTTTTTCTAGGATGAGTTCACCAACTTGTCAGTCCTCATAGACTTTTGCTGTTCTTATCAAGATTTAGTAGAGTTTCTTAAATAAATATTTCTTCGTTTGTTGTCTTGATCTTAGGACAATTACTTTTTAAAAAGTAATTTCCATCAGTTAAATGATGGTTTTACTGGGGAGAAGGTTCACCAATCTCTTCACATCTCCATTATGGGAGTTTCTACACGCTACCTGTTTTGGTAAACGGTCTCATTGGAACACGGCTGTGCCCATTCATTTGAGTGTTGTCTTTTGTCTGCTTTCATGCTCCAAAAGCAGAGCTGAGTAATTCAACAGAGGCTGTGTGGCCTGCAAAACCAAAAATAGTTACTATCCCGGCCCTTTTACAGGGAAAGTTTGCAGAGGAGTGACTGCATTCTCCTTTTATTCTTTCTGTGGAAAATGGTACTACTACATTATTATCATAAGAGGAAGGCATGAAAGGGTATGTCATCAGTAGTGTAGAAAAAGTTGTGTCAGGTAGAAATCATCCTTCTCTGTTTTTAAATTTTTGTGTGTGGTATATTTTCTTATTCTAAATCGGTAACTCATTTTATACCTACTTTGATATTGCTAATTTTGCAGTCTTCTTTTTAAAGTGGGCCTCTAAATTGCAGAAGCTCCCTCTCCTGGGAAGAGTGGGAGCCATGTGGTCAGACTGATGTAAAGCGTGTGCCCTGCACACCACGGTGGTGCTTCCTATATTCATGGGTTTGTCCACTTAAATAGCTCTTATCTGTCTCTGAAGTGGGCGGTCTGATGTGCAGGTTGCATCTTTATAATCGGGTCCTGCAGGTGTCCAGGGGTATCCTGGGGAATGCGCTGTGGAGCAGCCTCTGGCTAAAAGACCAAGAGTGGGTGGGACAGTGCGCGGCTGGGCAGCAGCTCTTCCCTGGGCCTCTCACTGCTGTAGATGGCATGTTCTCCTGGGAGGCTCTGAGCGTCTGGGGCAGGTAGGATGGGTTCCTTCTGTGCCTCCAGGGCCCGGCCCAGGTAGAAGTCACAGGGGTTGCAGGCGGCAGAGTACAGTGGCCCTGGTGTGAATGCTGGGTCAAGGGAATGACTTTTTATCTTTCAGCATTGCTTTAAAGGACACTGCATCTGGCTGACACCGGACATCCTCAAACGGGATGGCAACTGGGGCGCCTGGAGTCCATTTGGCTCCTGCTCACGCACCTGTGGCACCGGTGTAAAGTTCAGGACCCGCCAGTGTGACAACCCACAGTGAGTTGGCCCCACCATGCCCCCAGCCTTCCTGAGTGGCAGCTGAGGTCCCAGGAGACCCTCCCCAGCCAGCCTGTCCTTGGGGGTTCCTGTGCTCATTCTGGAGAGGGTGCAAGGGTGGGCTGTCGTGCCCAGAACTGAGACTCGGGCAGATAGGCTGGTGCCCCTGCTTCGGCCTCCTGACAGCTGCCAGCAGCTTGCCCAGCCTGCCCGACACCCGCCCTAGACAGGCTTACTCTGTCTTTCCTGGTCCTGTGCTTGGAGGAGAGACAGTGGGGCAGACTTAGGGAGATGAGGGTAGAGAGGGAGCCTCCCTTGGCCCTCAGGACAGGATGCTGGAGCCTGGGTAGCTATTTGTAATCAGGTGAGAGAGGGCTGGGATATCGATTTCCCTGAAAATACTGAAAATCTAGAATTTCACATTTAAAACTGACAGGTTTCCAGCTTCCGAATTGGGTACCATAGATGAGTCCCGGGCCCAAGTTCAGGCTGGTGGTGGTCTCTGGCCTCTGCAGCGGTTCCTGTGCACTCAGGCTGCCAGGTTCTCTCTGGCCAGACCCTGAGTGGCCACCAGGGAGCCACAGCAGCTCTGCCATCATGGCTGCGGGAAGAGGGTCAAGGCCATGTGGCCCAGCCGCACAGGAGGGCCTGTGTTTGGGGCAAGCATGAGGTCCTCCCCTCCCCTCCTGTCTTCCTGCCTGGAGGCTTTGGGGCCAGGGCAGAGGCGGGAAAGTGGCTCTCCAGCTCCTCCTCAGGCAGCCCTGTAGCTTTATACTTGTTGCAGGAAGAGATTGATAAGTTGGGAACCTCGAAGGCAGTTAGTGGATTGCCGGTTTTCTCTGTGAAGTGAGGACATCACAGAAATACAGCTCAAATTCTCTGAGATGGAGAAAACCTAGCGGCAGTGGTGTGTCTGCCTTATGCCAGATACTCATTAAGACGATGAGCACTGGGGCCCCCACTTCCTGGTGTGCCAGGCACAGTGCCAAAGCCTGGATGGGGAGGACACTCGCTCAGCTCTTCCCGTCCTGGGGGCTTAGGCCCAATGGGGAAGGCAAAATCTGAATGCTCCGTCACTTGTTCATTTACAAGCCCAGGCATCGGTGCTGCTGGTGAGCAAGGGCACACAGGGGCTGTGAGCAGATCCCAGGGATCCCACGAGGGAGAGGCCTTACCAGCACATTCTGCTCATGATGCTCTGAGGTCTGACAGGCTGGGGAAGTGGCTGGGTCCTACTGCTGGTATGCAGCAGGCCAGGGTCCCTTTGCTCAGCAGGGCTGCACCTTACAGATGCCTGAGACTCGGGGATCCCCCCAACCCCACAAGTGGCACTCCAAGTGCTGGCATCTGTCTTGTGGCCCCAAGCATCCAGCCCTTTCCTTTCTTCTCCAGCCCAGCCAATGGGGGCCGCACCTGCTCAGGCCTTGCCTACGACTTCCAGCTCTGCAACCCGCAGGACTGCCCTGACTCCCTGGCCGATTTCCGCGAGGAGCAGTGCCGCCAGTGGGACCTGTACTTTGATCACGGCAACACCCAGCACCACTGGGTGCCCCACGAGCACCGGGATGGTGAGCAGGGCAGGGAAGGTGACGGCGGGGGTTCAGTAGGTGGGCCTGGGGTAGGGGACAGGAACTTGCATTGGCCTTTGATCTCACATGGCAACACTGGGCTGACCCCAGAGCCCACCCTGGCTGGTCTGACTGCTGGGGACCTCTCCTGGGCTGGGGGGATCAGGGCGGGGCTGTAGTCCCAGAGCGGCCAGAACACCAGGATGGCCTGCAGGCTTATTGGGGTCAGGCTCCCACAGTCATCATCTGGAGGATGAGGCTGGAGCTGTTGTGTGGGGAGGTCAGCTGGTGGAGGGGCCGGGCTGACCCTGCCACAGAGTCTGGTGACCTCTGACTTTCTTTATTAGTCAGGACTCTCAGCTGGAAGGGTCAGGACATGTGACTCCAACTAGTTTCAGCATTAAAAGGCTCTGTTGGCTCATGGAACTGGAAAGTCTGGTAGCCTCAGGCACGGGGTGCTCATGTTCCATTTAGGTCGCCCCCACAACATGGGATTGTATTGACTGATCGATTTGAGACAGAGTTTTACTCTGTCACCCTGGGTAGAGTGCCATGACATCATCATAGGTCACAGCAACCTCAAACTCTTGGGCTCAAGAGATCCTCTTGTGTTAGCCTTCCACAATGCCCAGCTAAATTTTCAATTTTTAGTAGAGAGGGGGTCTCACTCTTGCTCAGGCTGGTCTCAAACTCCTGAGCTCAAGGAATCCACCTGCCTCGGCCTTCCAGAGGGCTAGGATTACAGGTGCGAGCCACCTTGCTTGGCCCTGTTACGAGCTTTTAAACGTACAGTTTCTGTTCTAGAACATTGGCAGGGGAGGGAGGCCAGGGTGTTAGTCATTGCCCCATGTTTGTCGAGCTAGCAAAGCACCTGCTCTGTGCCCCACGTGGGCCAGTGCAGGGCTGGAGGGGACAGAGCAGACGATGTCCCCTCACCCAGGGGGAGCAAGCTGCAGTGTGGTAGCCCAGAACTTTAGCCACCTCTAAGATTAATACTGGGACATGAAGGGGCCAGGGATTTGAGACTAATCAAGGGGGTCTGGTCTTATTTGGGATTTCAGAGAAGGTTGACTGAGAAGGTTCTTCAGGTGGAGACCTGGCAAACTGCCCTTTGGCTCTACACAGGGTCAGGGTCTTCATCCAGGTGGGGCTTCAGGCTGTGAGGTCCAGGCTGCACCTACAGCCTGGCTGGATCAGTTGGAAAAAACACCTCCTGAGCCCAGTGCCATATCAGAGTCAAAGGCTAAGGAGACACAGAGATAGGAAGGGGGTTGTGACACTCACCCTTTCCCCTCTCCGTGCCCCAGAGTGCAGGCCTCATGGAGGATGGGTGGGAACCTGCCCCTGTCCCTGTGTGGTACGTCTCTTCTGCACACATCAGGCTCCTCACAGACACCCTGCTGCTTCACTTCCAGCCAAGGAGAGGTGCCACCTGTACTGCAAGTCCAAGGAGACAGGGGAGGTGGTATCCATGAAGCGCATGGTGCACGACGGGACACACTGCTCCTACAAGGACGCCTTCAGCCTCTGTGTGCGCGGGGAATGCAGGGTGAGTGCTGGGAGGCCAGTGCTGTGGCCACCTCTCCTAGTCTCAGCATCTGGGGCGCCAGCTTCCACTTCCTGGGGTCACTGGGAAGATAGGTGCGGTTCAGCATGCAAAGTGGCAAAAACAGTGCCAGGACCAGGGAGCACGGGTCTTAGCAAGTATCAGTTGTCCCTTCCCCAGGCTGGAAGACCTGAGACTCCAGTGTGCCTCGGTTTCACCAGGGAGCCAGGGGCTTCTCAGACACCTAGATTGCACAGGTCAAGGCTGTGACTGGGAGCGTGACTTTTTACAAGGTCCACAGGTGATTCTGACGCACAGGACCCATGGGGACCCTTGTGAAGCAGCTCCACATTTGCACTCCGCAGACTGTGGACAGCTTGCTCTGGGATCAGGTGGCCCACTGTGGGTCTCACTGGTTTGCCACTTTGTAAAAATGCCCTGTCTTGTTTTCCTTTGTTATTATGTCCTTGGCTTCTGTCTTAGGCAATCACAAGAAACATCTGTGGGCCACTGCTGTGTGCTATAGTAACATGAGCTAGATGCCCCTGAAAAGAACTGAAAGCCCCTGCTAGGTTTGTGCAGATGGGACTACTTGTAGGAGACACAGAGGCTGATGCTCCCGTCCTGAGAAATGGCAGCATCCCCAGGACGCCTCTGGCAAAGAGGCTGGTGGAATGCTGCAGGCACCCCTGGGGAGGGGACACAGGCCACTTTGTACCACAGGACTTCGGACTTCAGTTGGCCATAGGTGGCTGGAGGTGGGGCAGGGCTGGGGGAGGCTGTCAGCTTGATCCTTGGGGAGGCCAGGTCACACAGGTGTCTCAGAGACAGTGAAACCAAATACTCAAAAACAATCATGAGCAATGTCTGCTTTAGGTCCATGGGATTGTAGCTTATAGAGGTGACTGAGTGAGGCTAATGCCATTGAAAGCAGAATTTATTACTTGCATTTCCCGAGAGAAGGTACAGCACAACAAGCTGGGCCACGTGGGGAAGCGCCAGGGTGGGTCAGGAAGCAAGAGAAGGGGAGAGCCTGGCCAGGGCCTGCACTGGTGCCCCTTGGGAAGGGCCAGGCAGGCCGAATGAAGATCTCAGGGAAGGGCCAGTGGTTTCTGGGCTTTAAGGTTGGTCTCTAGTTGTGGGACGTGAACCTGGGATGAAAGTACTGGGTTGGTGTGTGAATGAGATAAAAGGGTGTTTGAGGTCTTCCTGGGGGTTGGCAGAAGCAGGGTGTGTCCCCGGCTAGCCTGGTGCCATCTCTCAGAATTGGCTAGCCCTGGGAGGTGTAGTCTCTCCCCGGCCAGAGAGATTTTTAAGATGTCAAAATATCATAAGATACAGGAAATTTTAAAAAACAAAAACATAATTGACACAGGTAGTAAACCTGGGAAACATTTAGTAGTTGCAGTAACTCTAGCTACAGCTGTGACCTTGGTTGCAAATCTAACAGTTAAGAGCAGTAAGTTACTATGTCACTGGGCACGGCTGTCACTTCACTCCTGACAATGATACATAAAGAAGAGCAGGTTAAGCCAGGTGTGGCGGCTCATGCCTGTAATCCTAGCACTTGGGGAGGCTGAGGTGGGTGAATTGCCTGAGCTCAAGAGTTCGAGACCAGCCTGAGCAAGAGCAAGACCTCATCTCAATTACAAATAGAAAAACTAGCCGGGTGTTGTGGCAGGCGCCTGTAGTCTGAGCTATTCGGGAGGTGAGACAAAAGGATCTCTTGAGAGCAGGAGTTTGGAGTTGCTGTGAGCTTTGATGACACCACGACACTCTACTCAGGGTCACAGAGTGAGACTCCGTCTCAAAAAAAAAAAAAAAATATTTTGTTAGTGGTGATTTTGATGGATAAAAGCAGGTGGCTAGATTTTGCATAATCAGAAAACATGTATTTATATACAGTCATTTGTCACTTCTCAACAGGTATAGATTCTCAGAAATGTGTCCTTAGACAATTTCATCATTGTGCAGACATCACAGAGGCACTGGCACAAACCCAGGTGGAATAGCCTCCTGCCCAGCTGCAAACCTGCACAGCATGTAACTGTCTCAATGCAGCAGGCAGGTGTAACCCAATAAGTATTTGTATATCTAAACATATCTAAGCATGGAAAAGATGCAGTAAAAAAATGGTATTATGATCATGTGGGACAGCTGCTGTTTATTTGGTCCATTGTTGACGGAAATGCAGTTACCCAGCACATGACCGCCTGTCATATTGCAGAAGATGGACAACGCTGGAGACAAAAAGGAAAGGTTAAAAGCACACAAAGGAAATGGGCAGTAATAAGATTAAATATCAGTCTGAATGATACACACGATTCTGAAACTCTTCTTTTAAAACAATCTAATATTGTGTCAAAAAATAACATCCAAGTGGGTGCTGTCAATTAGAGGATAACGAAACAATAATTCAGGTAGGTTACAAGTAAGATGACAGCAAAGACGTGTCAAGAGATCAAAGAAATGTTCCTTTGTGCACGCGCTCACACACACACAGAGCAGGGAATCAAGAGAATTGAAGTGCTAAATGAGGCCAATGAGGTCATTCTGATTTAATAAAGGGCACAATATACTACCTTGATGAGGCAATAACATGCATCAGATGTTATGTAAAAACTGCTGTAAAAAGGGGAAGATAGAAATAAACTGGTGTATTCCTTGACTCTGATAACTCACTGATGGGACTGTGCGATGGGCTGGAAGGCAGGCAGCACAGCAGCCCTCATTAGCACCTCATTAGCTATGCACTCCCCCCCCCACCATGGCTACCCCTCAGGACCAACGACTTGCACTGATGCCCAATCCAAGCCTTCAGCCTCCTCTGGCTCTAATGGTGGCCAGCAGTGGTCATGGTTATGCAGGGCCACTTGGAACACAAGGCCTGAGCTCACACAGGCCTGGATAGCCCCATTAGGGTGCAAGGCGAGATTGCAGGCCAGTGGAAATTTCCAGGTCAGGGGGAAGGACCCAGCCCTCATTGGCCTTTTCTACTTGGTTAAAGTGTTGGCATCACCACTGCCTTAGTTCAGGTCCAGAATGTTCCAAGCCAGGACAATGCTTGCCTGGGCCTTGGTGGGCCACACCACCAGAGATGAGCCAGCAGGTGTCCAGACAAAAACACTCCTATAGGAGGCAGGAATAGTCCTCTTGACCCAGTGGTGTCCAATCTGTGGTCTGGAGGCCGCGTGCTGATTTTGTCAGAATTTTTTTCTCCCATTTGTCTGAGGTGTCAGATATCACGAAAAGTATGCTTAGACCTTGCTTTTGCTCATCAGCTTTTGTGAGTGTTTGTATATTTAATGTGTGGCCCAAGACAATTCTTTTTCCAGTATTCAGCAGAAAAGAAAACAGATTGGACACCCCTGGCTGATCTCAGAAATAACAAAAGATAAAAACAAATGTGTCTTAGAACCGAGGGAAGATGGTGACAGGACACTTTGCTGTCTCTCTCTCTCAGCGTCTTCCAGGATCAAGTCGTTTATTGACTCTATTTTCTTTTCGCTCCTCTTCTTTCACTCTTAGGACAAAATCAGGGCTACTGTTTGGAAACATAGCATGTGGCTTCGTCTTCTTGCTTTGTCCCGATATCCTCCTCCTTTTCCAGCAGTTGAATTTCTAGTTAGTGTCTCCAGTTGTAAACTGGCTGCAAGCTTTTGAGAATGAGCACGTGGATCAGGGCAGAACTCCTAAATCAGGGTTGACGCTCACTAAGGCAGGGGTCTCCCATAGCACCTGCCATCATGGGGACTTTGCCGGTGCTGCTGGACTCACTGACACCTGTGCACACACTCTAATCCGCCTGCCTTGTGGCTACTCTGCAGGCAGAGAAAGTCCTGGAAACCTGGGAACTAATTCCTCTCACATTAGAGGCAAACCCTCTCCAAGGGGAGTGTGCAGTCCTTGCCTGAAAAGGGCCTTCTCCCCTCCCTCCCTTTCCTCCTTCTCCTTTTTCTTCTTCAGCATTTCCATCCCTCACTGAGGACATACTCATGTCCCCTCACCTTCACAAGCCCTCCAGTGGGCCCAAAAAACCCTGACAGTCTGAATGACCGTCCAAGATTACGCGACCAGCAGTTCCGTACTTTCTAGTGACAGCCAGTGCTTTTCTGCTCCTAGTATATCATGTTTCCTCTCTTTGGTAATTTTTTTCCTCAGGCATCATTGAAACAAATATGAGAATGTTTGTCTAATTGATTGTTTAGCACCCTACTCACTATCAAAAGTGAGTCCAAAAGCTTATGAGCCAGCTTGAGCAAGAGTAAGACCCTATCTCTACAAAAAGTAGAAAAATTAGCCAGACGTGGTGGTGCACACCTGTAGTCCCAGTTACGTGGGAGGCTGAGGCAGGAGGATTGTTTGAGCCCAGGAGTTTGAGGTTGCAGTTGAGCTGCGATGACACCACCATACTCTAGCCTGGGCAACAGAGCAAGGCCCTGTCTCAACAACAACAAAAAAGCTTATGATAAAATATAGATCAATAAAACCAAAGATCATGAACTTCTTCCTATCCACACATTGACAAATGCTTTCCAAGGTCTAGAGCCAGTGCCATTAAAGGTTCTTATAAGACAAAAGTCAGAAATCAAAGAGCAAAGGGGAAGGAAGTGATTCTCTCCAGTGCTGGTGGTAGGAGGGTATTTAAGGGAGAATTGGCTCTGAGCTTCCTGGCCTTCAGGCAAAGAGAGAAACCTGTGTGTCCCACACTCTAGGACAGCCAGGTGGAGCAGACTGGCTCACAGGAGAGGCTGTTTTCTCTGCTTAGCTCCGAGAGAGGTTGGTCTGGGCATCTGGCAGCAGGCTTAAGGTCACCCATAAGCAGAGGCTGCTTCACGTAGAGCTTCCAGAGGTCTGGGAATGGGGTGCTGTCAGGCTTTCAAGGAATGAAATAAAGAACCCGTCTTAGTCCATTTTCTGCTACTATAACAAAATACTATAGACTGGGTAATGTATAAAGAAAAGAGATTTATTTACCTCATGGTTCTAGGGGAGGATGGGAAATTCAACAGCCCAGCACAGGCATCTGTTAAGGGGAATCCCAGGGGGGAAGAAGGAAGGCAGAAGCAAGTATGAGAGACAGAGAGAGGGGATCTGGCTGAATTCAACCTTTTAATCAGGAACACATTCCCTGGATAATGGCATCAATCCACTCATCAGGGCAGAGCCTTCCTGACCTGATCAACTCTTAAAGGTCCCAACTTTTACTACTGTTACAACGGCAATGAATTTCCAACATGACTTTTGGTACAGACATTCAAACCACAGCAGAACCCAAATATGTTATTGCCTCTACCAGGTAGCAAAGGAACATCCCACACTCTAGAATGATGCTAGGTCCTGGAGTGGCGGTGGTTGAGAAGATCGACTCTTGCCACTTCCTGCCCAGACAACCTCACGATAGACTAAAGAGGGCGGCAACAGTGGCTCAGTGGGTAGGGGGTGGCCCATATACTGAGGGTGGTGGGTTCAAACTACAACAATTAAAAAAAAAATAGCCTGGTGTTGTGGTGGGCGCCTGTATTCCCAGCTACTTGGGAGGCTGAGGCAAGAGAATCGCCTGAGCCCAGGAGTTAGAGGTTGCTGTGAGCTGTGACGGCACGGCACTCTACCGAGGGTGTTAAAATGAGACTCTGTCTCTAAAAAAAAAAAAAGACTAAAGAGGACACTGTATCTGCAAGGCCTGGGGACATCCAGTGAGGCCAGGTGGCTCACCCATGGCACACAGGGTCTGTCTTGCTCCAGAGCCTAATTTCCTCCTCTGTGTCAGGGACTGATTGCTGCAGGAGGGGACAGGTTCCAGGAGCCCTGGGGACACACGTTGGGGTCAGGGTAGGGCCAGAGTGAGGCCAGGGCGTCTCCAGTGCTCACGGCCCCCTCCCCCTGCAGAAGGTGGGCTGTGATGGGGTGATCGGCTCCAGCAAGCAGGAGGACAAGTGTGGCGTGTGCGGAGGGGACAACAGCCACTGCAAAGTGGTCAAGGGCACGTTCACACGCTCGCCCAAGAAGCATGGTGAGTGAGCCCGTTTGCCTGGGACCTGAGTATCTGCCGCACCTCATGCTTGTCTTGTTTTTGGGGCTCTGTGTGGGGTCATGACTTATTCTTGGGGTATTGTTCTGGGAGGGTGAGGTAGAGGGAGAACTCTAAGTCAGGGCAAGGGAAAATAGGGGCCCAGGTCACAGGGGGCAGAGCAGAGAATGCTGGGATATAAGGGTGCCCGCTTGGGCCTTGGAAGTCTTTATTGGATGTCGGAGGCCTCCCAATCCTCCAGGGACACTCATCTGGCCTGTCTGTCCCTGGCTCTCTCCCTCTCCCCTCCTGCCCCCAGCTGGCTATTAGTAGAGCTTTCTAGGACTGGTCAGTGTAGCCTGTGTCCTGGGGTACGGTAGGTCTGTCCCTACAGGGCCACAGGATGGGGCTGGGGAACTTGGGGTCCCCAGCCAAGATGGGCTCTGAGAAAATAGCCATCTCGGTGAACCTCCTTCTAGAGCAGTGCCCTTCCTGGCCTTCAGCCCTCTGGGAAGGCCCTCAGCAGCTGGCTGCTCCTCTCTGGGCCTTGGCCAGCCTGCCCGTGAACTGAGGAAAAGCCACGTTAGTTTGCCTCTTTTAGAAGAGGGCTACAGAGCAAATACATGGGGCCAGGCTCAGAGCTCGTTTTGAGGAAGGCCTTTGAGTCAGGTGCTCAGAGGGGCCTCGGCACAGCCCCCCGGAATGTGGTGTCTTCAGTTTGCAGACAAGCACTGATGTCCTGAGAGGCCAAGCGGCTTGCTGAGGGCCTTCCTCCCAGGGGTGGCATTTTAGGTTCATGCCTTCGGTTGACTCAGAGGCTGGGGTTCCTGCCTGAGTTCTCAGTGGAGAAGGCTGGGATTTGATGATGGACAGAGGGGCCATGACAGGAAGTGCCACCAGCGCTGGACTGCAGCCCGGACCAGACGCAGCTGCTCTCCTGGCGGCCCCTCCCCTGGGCAGTGGTCAGAGCCTGAGAATCACTGGGCCTTGCAGGCCCCACAGTGGAACTGCCTTCACTGGGGAGGCTGCCTTGCTTTGTCTGAATTCGAGAGGCCTCTTCTCTTCTCATTTGGCTTTGTCTTCCCACATCCAAACAAAGGTCACATCAAGATGTTTGAGATCCCTGCGGGAGCCAGACACCTGCTCATCCAGGAGGTGGATACCACCAGCCACCATCTGGGTGAGTCTCAGAGCCAGACAAGTTGATGTCCTTGACACTTGGCTCTTTGGAGGTGGGCAGAGTGCCGGGGTCAGAGGCCTGGACTATGCAGCTGGAACCTAAGCTGGGGAATCCCCGCTGCCACCTGTCCTTTGGGCCAGCCCACCTGGGGCCTTTTCTGGGGTCTTCTCCCTGTAGAGAGGCCAGGGTTTGAGATCAGAGGGCTGCACCTGGCAGTGGCTATGAAGGGACATGTGTCCAAGACAGGCCATGCCCTGAAGCCAGCAGAATGGTAACTCCCTGTCCCCTGGTCTCCAGGTCAAGGTGTGTAGGCTTCTGCTTTCTGGGAGACAGTCAGGGTCCTGTGCACCCTCCATGCCCATACTAAGACCAGAGAATGGGCTCACACAGCATTGTGACATATTTTTAATTCATTTAATTTTAAATTCAAGAGATTCTACCTCTAGTACCTCTTGAAGGTATGGTTAGTCTGACACCTCACAGCTGCCTGGGACCCTTCTCAGGTGCTCCGCCCATCCTCACCCCCTTTCCAAAGGTGCTGGGGACCCCTGGGGTTCCTGGACAAGTCCTTTGCCCACCCTGAGCCACGCCCTTGTCCCTGTCCTCTGGAGGCTGGACTGGGTCAGAGGATCCCAAGCTGCTGCAGTGCAGCCCTGTGGCAGCACATGGCAAACATACCACTCATTAGCACTCATTTTCTCTCTTATTTTAAGAGTTATCTCTGTGTTGCTACCTTAAGTACAAACCCAGTACTACTTACCTTAACATAAAAGTCAATTCCCAAATAAAAAGACGCCTCTGTCCCAAAGCTATTTCCTGCCTGAAGTCCCCAGAATGCCGGCCACTCTGCAGGAAGGTGGTGAGTGCTGGGGAGGAGTTGGAGGCTTTCTGCCTGCTGTGGGCACAGCTGCAGGGGGCTTGTACAGGGGTGATTTTCTCACTCATGCCCTGTTTATGGGCCCCATGAAGTCACCCAGAAGCCCCCGGTAACCACCTTCCCCACTGAGGGATGTGTGGTCCCCTGATCAGCCAGGTTCTCAGCTCTTAGATGGTCAGCAGAGGCCCAGGGGCCCTAGCAGGCCAAGCCTCTTTGGCGGTCATGGTGGGGGTATGGAGCTACTAGAGCCTCAGTCTGGCCATGGTTACTGAAAGGATGGGGAGTCCCTGAAATTCAGGGGACATGGGCTCGCCCCTGTGGCCCCTACCCCAGTAGGCCCTATGCCCTTATGTCCAGCAGATGCCCTGACCGGGTGGAGACCCCTCCCTGCATCCTGCCTGGTAGCCACCATCCAGCACCCACCAAGTGCTCTGAACAGACAGTGGAGAGGGCCTTGACAGCTGCCTGGTGGGGGTAGATCCAGGAAGGGGCACCAGGGTTGGGGGGGTGATCTGGTTTCGACAGGGCATCAAAAGGCAGGGTGGCTCCCAGAATGAGTTGGGTGTCAGTGGCACAGGTGGATGCTGGGAGAGGCAGCTGGGGAGATAAAGGGCTGTGCTGCTTATAACTCCCCCAAAGTCCAACACACTCTGCAACCTGCCCCCAGCCCTGGGGTGACTGCAGTAGGGAACTTCCTCTTGCCATGCTCAGCCGTCAAGAACCTGGAAACAGGCAAGTTCATCTTAAATGAAGAGAACGACGTGGACACCAGCTCTAAATCCTTCATCGCCATGGGTGTGGAGTGGGAGTACAGGGACGAGGACGGTCGGGAGACACTGCAGACCATGGGCCCCCTCCATGGCACCATCACTGTCCTGGTGAGTCAAGACCAGGTGGGGCCCACCACCTCCTTGGTGCCTAGGCAGGGGTATAGGCTCCCTGGGGAAGGGCTGGACTTCTGGAGCCCATACCTCCGGCACTCTCCCGGCTGTGGTTTCCACGGTCCCTTTGGCCTGCCCTTTGCACTCAAGGTCTCCAGTGCTGTGTCATAGCCAAAAAGGGACATGGGCCCACCAGTTAGGGCCGTGGGCCCTGCATGACCCCCCAGGTGACCTTGGGCATACTCTCTCTGATGAGGCTTCATGTCCCTCTCTGAATATCATTCATGTTCGTTCACACATGAGATCACACTGAAACCCTTTGACACCCTGGGAAGGAGCATTCAGGACCCAGGCAGTTAGATAGATGCCAAGCCCCAGCTCACACTGGACATGTCTGTAAGCAGAACTAGACCTCAGATCTCCTGGGTCCAGGACCACAGGCTGCTCCTGGCTACTAAGAGGGCTGGATTTTCAAATCACTTTTTAAAATGTAATTTTAATTGGATAAGTGATATAGTTGTTGAACAATGTAAACACACAGCTAAGGCTCCAGCGTCCTGGACCCCTCCCGTAAGGTGAGCACACTGGGGGAGTGTTCAACCAGCCTGCCCCTTGCTTCATATGAGGGTGCACCTGTATGCAGGTGTGGCAATGGCCACGTGTGCTGTGTCCACTCTGTTCTCCCACCTGCAGCAACCCTCATCCTCACTTGCCTCGGTGCATGTACAGTCAGCCCTCAGTGCCTGTGGGTTCTCTGTCTACAAATGTTCCTATTTGCTAACATTCCCGCACTCCCAAATGGAGACTCACAGAGCCCTGAAACATTTGAGTCTCCCGATGTGCATGTCCCCAGCTGAGATGGAACAACTCAGTGTGCTGCTCCCTTGATTCAGCTCTCAGACCATAAACAACTGTCCTTTTCTAGCTTTGTTTAGTGTCCCATATTTTTATGCCTGGTGGGGGGTGTAAAACTTCCCCTGAGCCCACTGCCGATGTGCCAGGTAGTGCTCCGAGCCCGGATGCTGTGGTGGGTCTCATGGAGACGTGTGTGTGTGTTGTAAGCTGCCTTCAGGCCTGAGTTATAGCACTGTCAGTGGTGAGTGTGATGTTAATGAATCAAAAATATATATTAAATAAAGTGTCTTTAAATGGAACATGCATAAAACTAGGTTATGCATGGATTGGTTTGACAAAAGCGTCATGACCAGAGGCTCACGGGAACCAGCCCAGTATTCTCCTGGGGTAACAGTTCAGGGCTCCTGAACTCAGGGCTTGGGGAGACTTTCTAGGACATGACCACCATGAGTAACATGAATAATTATGTCTTCCTTGGGCTAATGTGCCTACACCGGCTGCAGAGGGAGGGAGGAGAGCGGCACAGACACTCACGGCCATCTTGGGGTGGGCACAGGTCATCCCCAAAGGAGATGCCCGGATCTCACTGATGTACAAATACATGATCCACGAGGACTCGCTCAATGTCGATGACAACAATGTCCTTGAAGATGACTCTGTGGTCTATGAGTGGGCCCTGAAGAAGTGGTCTCCCTGCTCCAAGCCCTGTGGTGGAGGTGAGGGGTTTTCTCAGAGTTGGGGCACTGCGTGACATGAGGGCGACCATGAGGAGGTGGGGAGCATCCCTGGGGTGGGACCCCATTTGAGCAGAATGTGGAGCTGGCACTGCAGTCCTTGAGGAGGTCTGGCAGAGAAGGAGGGGCCTTCAGGGGAGGGGCTTTCTGAGCAGATGGTGCCTTGCTGACCTCTGGGCCTGAGGTCAGTGAGCCTGGGCATGGACCAGGAATGAGAAAATTGGCCAAGTGGGGCTGGGGAGCATTGTCAGGGACTTTTACCTGGGTGGACAAGGGCCTCGCCAGGCTAGGAGGTGCCCGTGGGTGGGCAAGAAGGACGGGTGCTGGGGCAACAGGCCAAAGGCAGCAGAAGACCAGCCGGCATAGCCTGTCTCAGTGTGGGAGGACGGGGTCGGCCTGCAGGAGGTTGGCGTGTGAGTGAAACACAAGGGACAGGGCACAGGCGAGACTTGGGAGTCCGGAGACACCCCGGGGAGCCTCTCCCTCCCTCTGTTCATTCAGAACAGCCCCGCAGATCTGGGTGCAGAGGGGTCCCATCTTCCTTGGACCTCAGATATCCCACAGTTGGGTGGGACATGGGACATACAGAGGCACAGGATGCTGTGGTCTGTCCCCGGTGCTCAGTGCTCCTGGGGGTTAGGTGAGATAGGAGACAGATCTCCTCGGGATGCTAGGCCAGCCCCCACACCTACAGGACCAGGGGAAGCTCCCCAAGGGAGGGGGACTCAGATTGGCACAGTCATCTTCAGGCCCCCACCCAGGCGGATGGTGCCCCCACCTTCTGCTGTGCCTCCAAGTCCTGCCCGGATGTCATCAGCATGTCCTGGTGATTCTCCCTTCTGCGTGTCTCCAGGACCCATCTGCCATTCCCATCTTCCCAGCCACCCCCTGGTCCTGACACCTTCCTTCCAACTAGCATGTCCAGTCTGGCCCCCAGAGGGACCTTTTAAAGGAACCCATCAGACTGTTTCTCCTCCTGGTGCCATAGTCTTCAGCTGCTCCCTCTGCTCTTAGGATAAAAAACAAATTTCTCCTCACGGAGAATTTGCTGCTGTCTCCTGGCATGTTGGCACTCCTGTCCCTTGTTCCCTGGCCCGTTGGCCTTGGGTGCTGCCCACCTCTGTACAGGACTCCCCACTAATCAGCGCCACCCCTTTCTCTGCTGCTGGGATGCCCCCGGATCCCAGATTGGCTTAGATTTGTCTCCTTCGTTTTGTTTTCCCCACCAGACTGGGGCTTCGCAGCCGCTGCCACCATTCGCCTCCCGGCTCCGTCACTCTGCTGTGGGGGCTGCCCTGTGCACTAGCACTGTAGGGTATGGAGCAGCACCCCGCCCCTGCTCACTGGGTTCCAGGAGCCCCTCCCCCCAGTTATGACAACTAGACATCCCCCCGCTGAGAACTGCTACCCCCACAGCGCAGTGGGAGGAAGCACGTAGGCCACACACCCAGTGTGTGTCCAGGTCTTGGTTCTTTCTGGCCCCCTGTGCACACTGAGTCGCAATGGAGCAGATGCCTAAGAGACAGGGAGGAGATAGGGCTCCCTAGTGGCCAGAATGCAGTGACGGGACAATGGGAGAGTCCTGGGGGAAGACCTACAGGGGAAGATGTCCCCTCTCTGTGCTATCTGGCCTCTTCCCTGGGTTCCTCTCAGCTCCCCACCAGGTTCTGGGCCCAGCCCCACTTTCTACATCATCTCAAGGACGGGAAGGAGAACAGGGTGTGGACTGCAGGGGAGGGACTGGAACCCACCCCTGGTGCCTCCTTGGGGGGCTTGTCACCCCATAGAGACCCCTCGAGTTCTCTTCTGCAGGGTCTCAGTTTACCAAGTATGGCTGCCGCCGGAGGCTGGACCACAAGATGGTGCACCGTGGCTTCTGTGCTGCCCTCTCAAAGCCCAAAGCCATCCGCCGGGCATGCAACCCGCAGGAGTGCTCCCAGCCTGTGTGAGTGCCTCCAGGCTCAGGATCCCACTATTTGGGGAGAGGCCAGAGGCCACCAGGGGCTCCCACAAAGGGAGGTGTGGGATCTGAATCTCTGAGTGACTCCGGGGCTTTGCATGGCCCGGGGCATGGAATGGGGTCTTTCTCAACATGTTTCATGGCGCCTAAGATGCTGCAAGTCAGAAGGTCAGAAAGTGTACCCCAGCTTCAGACTTACTAAACTGCAACCGTAATAGGTGTCTTAGAAATGACAAGGGGTGATGTCCAGATGGGGAAACTGAGGCTTAGAGGTCCAGGGCTGGCTCCCGGTCCTTAGATGCTTCCTAGGCAGGGCTTTGACGCTCAGGACCTGGGGTTTGGTCCTGCTGCAATTTTGGGCCCAGGTTCCTTTTGCAGAGTCCTGAGAGGAGGTGGTTGGTAACTAAGCAGGTGGGGGGCAGGGTGCTGAGAGAGCCCACACAGCTCTTGAGTTCTGCCCTGAAGGACTCAAGATGTCAGCAGGTGGCAGGGCCAGGGGCCTGAGAAGGGACAGGAGGCAGGCAAAGCTCCTCAGGCCGGGACTGCGCCCTGCCACTGTCTCCAGCAGTGGCCATGTGAGGGACTCATCATCAGTAGGACCTGGGGCAGCTGAGCCTAGTTTCCCCTCTGTGCAAGCCTGCATGGCTGGTGCCTTTGTAAAGGTAGAAAATATGCACCAGGGAGGGGAGGAGGCTGCCTTCTTTCCTTTCTTGCCGCGCACCCGGGCTGCAGGGAGTGATGCTGGAGCTCAGCTGGGCTGGCTCCTTGGGGTGACAGGAGGCCTGAGTGTGTGCTGCTCTGCCCTGGCAGGTGGGTCGCAGGCGAATGGGAGCCATGCAGTCAGAGCTGCGGGCGGACAGGCATGCAGGTGCGCTCTGTACGCTGCATTCAGCTGCTGCACAATAACACCACCCGCTCTGTGCACACCAAGCACTGCAATGACGCCCGGCCTGAGAGCCGCCGGGCCTGCAACCGTGAGCTCTGTCCTGGTCGGTGGCGGGCTGGGCCCTGGTCTCAGGTAAGCAGCCCCCCTGACCCGATGCCCTTGGCCTTCACACTGAGTTCGGGTGGGACTGAGGTGGCCAGGGCATTCCACTTCAGCTGGGCCTGGACACAGCTCCTGTCATGGGTTTCAGGGCATGGGTGGGTGCCGCGTGGTCAGTGCTCTGGGAGAAGACCACTGGAATGTGTGTCCTTAGTGCATGGGCATAATGGGTGCTCAGGGCTGCTGGATACAATAGGAGGTCTGGGGTCTCATCTCACAGGCTCGAGGGGCCACCTAGAGGGGAGGCAAGCTGGGAGAGGGGGCTTGCTTAGACTTGTGCTTGAAAGCATAATAAGAATGGACTGAAGGGCCAGAGGGACAGCTCTAGGGGCAGGAGCTGAGCCTCAGCCAAGGACAACGACAAGCCTAGTGTGTCAAGGGGTCCCTGACATCACCCTCAGGCTCCACAATTCACAAGAATTCACAGGGCGCAGAAGTTGTACTCATAGCTGTAGTTTCACACAGCAAAGGGATACAGTGGAATCAGCAATGGGAAGAGACATGGGGCAGTTGGGAGGAAATCAGGCACATACTCCTGGTGTCCCCTGTCAGTGGAGTCACATGGGACACAATGCCCAAGCACCTATGTGTGGCAGGACATGTGAAGGGGTGCCCACCAGAGCCTGGGCTTTCATTGGGGGCCACATAGGTATTTAGAGCCCATGTGACTGACCTCAAACACCAAAGGAAAAGCAGGTATTGCCCATAAATCACATTGTTGGTATGAACTACTTGA
The DNA here is from genome assembly GCA_963574655.1 of Perodicticus potto. Taxonomy (NCBI): domain Eukaryota; kingdom Metazoa; phylum Chordata; class Mammalia; order Primates; family Lorisidae; genus Perodicticus; species Perodicticus potto. Next base: position 20,485 of record CAUYRH010041213.1, on the reverse strand, counting down.
ACCAACTGCTGTGGTATGACTCAGGGCTCAAGCGCACAAAACCCTCTTAACATAAAGCACCTTCCATGAGCTTGGTTTCCAGGAGCTTTACAAGAGGCAGTCCTGAAAACAGGCCTTTTTTGGGAATGTGCAGGGTTTGAACAACCCGTGTCTGCATCAGTCCTTTCTTGAACACATGGCAAGGGCTGGGAGTGAATGCTCCTTCTGGCCCATCCCTGTCAGGGTGGCTGGAGGGGTCAAGGAGGGCACCGGGGATGGAGTCATGAGTTCGGAGGTGCCTGTCAGAGCCTCCTGGGCTTGGTCAGCTTTCTCAGTGGCCCCTAGGCCACAGCAGCCAGAGAAGGGAGCTCTCATTGAGAACATGGGAGTGCCACCCATGCTCGCCTCTGCATATTCGTGCTAACTCACCACAATTCAGAGAGATGGGCGTGTGTGACTCTCCTTTAGAGCCCCAGGAGATTGGGCATCCCCCGAGGGAGCGGCAAGACAGCCTCTACCTGTGCTCTAGCCCCTGCCATGTCACAAGTATGGGGAGTGTGTCTTTCCCAGCTGTACTTGACGGCATGGGGCCGGCATGGGAGGTGAACCGTGCCCCCTGGTGACTCTCCCCCCTACAGTGCTCGGTAACCTGTGGCAATGGCACCCAGGAGAGGCCAGTGCTCTGCCGCACCATGGACGACAGCTTTGGCATCTGCCAGGAGGAGCGGCCTGAGACGGCAAGGATCTGCAGGCTTGGCCCCTGTCCCGGTAAGCCCTCTGCTCCCTGCCCCAGCATGCAGCAGCCCAGGGCGAGGAGGCTGGGGGCTACGTTCAGGCAGATTTGACTCTTCCCCCAAAGTGTCAGGACACAGTGAACTTGGAGAAGCAGAGCACTCTGGGCCAGGGCTGGGCCTCTGCCTGGTGGGCAGTGAAGGGAGTTGGCACCCTGACCTCTCCAGGCCATGGGTAGGTGGGTGTGGACCTGACTCCCTTTTCTCTGCCCTCATGGCACTGTGTTGGCGGGGGTGGACTCCAGCCCCATAGTGACCGCACAGCAGGACTCACCCAGCTAGGGGGTGTCAGGTCCCCATGCCAGTAGGGGGTGCCCTGTGCCTTTAAAGGAGAACAACCAGAACATGCTCTGACCAGCGTGGACGGGCCCAGCCTAGTGCCCAAACAGCCGCAGCCCCCTCTGTCCTCCCTCTAGGAAACATCTCCGACCCTTCCAAGAAGAGCTACGTGGTGCAGTGGCTGTCCCGCCCAGACCCGGACTCGCCCACCCAGAAGATCTCGTCAAGTAACCGCCCCGTTTATAACTCTGCCTCTGCCCTCCAGTGCATGCCCTGCGCCTTGTGGAGCTTGCCGTGGGCTCTCCTCCTCTCTTTCTATGGGAAGCTGCCCTGACTCCTGAGCACTCTCCAGGCTGATCCGTTTTCTCCCGGGCCTCGGTGCTCGGTGTCTCCTTGGGAGCCTGCGCTGCCCGCAGGCCCGGCCAGCCTCGCAGAGGCATGGCCTTGGGGCTCTGGCCTCTTGTGTCGGGGCCAGGACCTGGTTGGTGATGGCTTGTAAAGGGGCAAAGATCTGTCGTGGTGCTGGAGGGGCCAGAGGCCACAGTGTGAATGTGACCACTTCGCGGTGGGGAACACCCCGTGGGGCCGCCTCCCTCCTGGCTGAGCTGCAGGTCGGAAGTCGGGGGGGACTGGCCGCTCCTTCGCGCCTGCCCACCGCGGGGCGTAGCTGGAGGGGTCTCTGGGGCGTGCGGGTTCGAGTCGCCGCGCCCGCCGTGCGGGGGGACCCAGCTGGGTTTCCCGCCATGCCAGGGGCTTCCGGCTGCCGCCACTGCTGCTGCTGCTGCCTTTAGCTGAGTGTCCTGACTTGTGGAACCGTGGCCTGCTTCCACTCGGCCTTTGCGTCCAGCTCCACAGCCCTCCGCCTGTGCCCTGTCCTCCCAGGGGTCTGGGTCAAATGAGAGCGGCAGGGGCGTGACCCTACGGAGGGCCCTCGGGAGTCCCCGCACTTACAGTCTCTGTCCATTAGCCCCAATGGCCTTTTCTCATCGTGCGCACAACACTCCGTCCATAGGGTTGAGAGAGGGAGAGAGAGAGAGAGAGAGAGAGAGAGACGGATGTGCCTCACCTACCAGTGTGAACAACTACAGAATTACCTCAATTTTTATTGCTTTTTTGCTTAGAAAAACTATGTAGAAAATGCCTTAAAGTTGAAAGGTAACAGAATCAGCTGCTATTGCCAGCTTCTGAGGGGGGACGCGGTCCAGGTAGGAGGCAGTGAAGGTGTCAGGGAGCCGTCCAATCCATCCACCTTTTGCCAAGTTCAAGGTTTCCGAAGCCGCAGGGCCTCGCTCCCTCCGCTGAGCGCCTGCGCACTTGGGCGCGACGGTCTCGGCGGAAGGAGCGTCTCCCACCCGCCCGGCCAGCGGCGGCGCTGACTGTTGCGTGGAGCCCCGCAGAGTGCTCCGACAGCGCGGCCTTACACCGGGAGACCCCCGGGCCCTGCCGAGGCCAATGTAGCACACCGCCCCTCATCGGCCCCTCTGTGAATAGCACCCACCCCTCCGCGGCTCTGATCACTGTTATGTAAATAACCGGTGTGTAACGCTTACTAACCCTACGACTGTTAACTTCCAACTTTGACAAGGCTGTACGACGTGCGCGACTGGGGAAGGTGCAGTGCGGCCCTGGGCATCGTGCTGTCTGTCTATATGCACTTTGGTTTATCAGGGATATTTTATTAGTGTTTTGTATGTATTTAATGACGTATTATATAGGTTCCATTGTCGTTGCTTTTCCGGTTTTTTTATGAGACGTTAGCGTGTGCCAAAGTGACTGTGAAAATGATCTTTTATTCCTACTAATGGTGGAAAGACCTCCTGTCATGCATCTCAAAAATAAACTCAATAAAAGTTGCGTGAAACTGGGCGCTCTGCTTGAGTTCAGCAAGCTGGTGGCTCATTTCTCTCACCTTCCCGGCTGAGAAGGGGCTGGAGAACCGTGGGGCTCACTCTGTAGCACCAGTTACCCCAATTTCCTATCCAAATGACTTTACTGCGCTATGCTATGCAGATATTTAGCTTCCTTCCCCCAGCCAAAGGTCGGAGCGCGCCCCCCTCGACCCCCTCGCCCCAGGCATGTTTCTGAATATGAAAACAACCTGAGAAGACACTCCAGGTGACTTTGACTTTGGAACGTGAGTGCTAAATGAGCACCTGGCAACAATATCTAGGTTCTATCCTCAAGGTTGTCAGGAAAAGGGCTCAGGAGGGGTTTCTACTCATGTCTGAGGTCAGAGCCAGTGGAGTTAGAGTGGGAGGCAGCAGTCACCAGCCCCTGGCTCCAGGCTTAGCTCTGGGCCTTAGAACCTGGGTTTCCTGTTTGGGGAGGGAGAGGTGGGGGTGGGGCCAGCCCCAGGAGAGCCGGGATGGGGTAGGGGCGAGGCAGCCTGGCTTGTCTCCTGGGCAGTGGCCTGCAGGCACTGAGGGTGTATGTGCTCCATGGTGCCTGCCATGTCTCCCCAGGTCTGCCCTGGGAAGCAGCAGGACCTGTGCTCACTCACCTTGCTGATAGTGACCAGACAGAGGGTCAAGGTTCAACAGGGACCCCCTGACCTGGGACCTATGCCCTGCTGGTAGAAATCCCTCCACTCTCTTTTCTGGACCACTAAGAAGGACTCATCTGCCAGGGAGGAGTAAGAAAGTGTGGGAGACCATAGAGAGAGTCAGCCCAGCATGGTGGAGACAGCCTGGGGCACAAGGCCAGACCCCTCCAGAGGGGTGACGGTAATTATGGCTGAACTCAGCATGCCCAGAGCGCCAGTCAGTAAAAGAAATCACAACTTAAGAGAGACAGGAACTTCTAAGAAAACTGTGTCTGCCAGTCTTTCATCCTGTTTAGTTGTCTTCCCAGAGATGGGTACGTAGCAATTTCCCTCTAAAGGGCCCAAGCAAGAGCAGCAGACAGACTGCCCTCAGCCCAGTTTCTGTGTGCCCAAGGGACACTTGAGGTGCCATGGAGGGTGTGGGTAGGAGGTGTCAACCGCTTGTTTAACCAGCTGCATGAACTGGAATGTTGAAATGGGTGACTGGGCCCATTTTACTAAGGAAGGAGAACGGAGTGTTCTCCATCCCTGCAAAGCTTAGGAAATGGAAGAGAATTAGTGGTGCATTAATGTGGCCTTTGTTTCACTGGGTGCTCCCTTCCTGGCTCTCTTCACCCTCCAGGGCCACCCCAGGGGAAAGTCTCACTTGGCACCAGCTTCAGCATCTCTCAAATCTGCTCATGTTCCTCCAACTTTGAGCTTTGCATTAAAGTTTTAAAAACTGTCTTAAAAGACTCCTTTTAAAACTTTTATTTATATTCATGTCTACAGTTACCTTTCTTTACCCCAGTAGTTTTCCATGAATGATAGTGTTATAACGTTTTCATCTAAAATAAATTTTAAGTGAAAAAAGGAGTGAATTTAAAGCGAATTACGGAAGCAAGTAATAGTACAGTAGGTATTCAAATATAGCCGAGATCGTGGGAATGGCACAGAATGACTTCAGTCTTCAAAAAGTGTATTTACTCTCAACAGTTGATTGTCATTTACAGGAAGACTAAGTCTTGCTAGTTAGCTGCTGCTGGAAGTGGCTGAAGATCAAGGATTGTAAAACCAGAATTATTATCTTGGTAGAGTGTAGTCATCAGCCAATGCCTCAGGACATAGCATTTATTTCTCTAGTCAGTGACAACACTTAAACTATACAACCACTGGTGTACTTTTTTTTTTTTTGGAGGCATGATCTCACTCTATTGCCCAGGCTAGGGTTCAGTGGTATGATCATAGCTCACTGTAACCTCAAACTCCTGGGCTCAAGCAATCCTCTTGCCTAAGGCTTCCAAGTAGCTGAGACCACATCCGGCTAATTTTTGTAGTTTTTATAGAGACCAGAATCTCACTATTTTTCCCAGACTGGTCTCAAACTCCTGGTCTCAAGTGGTCCTCCTGCCCTTGCTCCCGAAATGCTGGGATTACAGGCACGATACACCTTGCCTTGTCCACTGGTATACTATTAAGAGTGGTTCGTAGTGATTATTTTGAAATTTTTCTAGGCTGCCAAGCTCTTGGCCAGTGCATTTTTAAATAGTTTATTTATTCATCGACTCATTTTTATTTTTAAAAATTGAAAGCAGTACAGCCCACTGCTCAGAGGCAATGAGGCTTGGAAATCCAACATGTAGACCAGGTAGAAGGGAAGCCCAGCACCTGTACCATTGCCGTTTATTCAGTAGACATTCACGGAGCATTTCTTTTGTGCTAAGCTCTGATCCAGACTCTTAACCAGGGGTAAGCCAACATTTTCTTTAAAAGGTCAAATAGTAAATAATTATCTGGGGCATTGCAGCCCATGTGGTCTTTGTCACAACCACTCAGCTCTGCTGATGTGGTGGGAGAGCAGCCATAGATAAGCAATGCATGGACATGGCTGTGTTCTAATAAAGCTTTATTTACAAAACCAGGTGAGGGATGGACTTGGTCCACTGGCTGTAGTTGGCCAATCCCTGTGCTAGACTGATGTGATACCTGATTTTCATGGATCCCAACCTAGGAGGGGAGACAAATGAGGGAAGTGGAGACACAAGTAACTGTTTAATACCAATCTTATTAGTACGTGACGGAAATGTCACAGTGTGGCAAAGTTGCCTCTCTCAGCACCATCAGGCCCAGCTCCTTTGTCAAAGCCTACGGGGAGGAGGCTGCCCCCAGATCTTACCAAGAGCCCTTCGTGTCTCCCTATGGGCTGTGATCGGTGCTTTCACATGTTTAGATTCAGTAACTCCAGAGACGGGTGAGGAGCAGGGACCGGGATGGGAGCCCTGTGTCCCGCCTCATCCCAACTATAAATAGGACGTTCTGATTTTATGTGTATACTGGGCATCTGTATATGAGTTTTATCTGACGGGCAGCACCTGTGGATCAGTGGGTAGGGTGCTGGCCCCATATACCGAGGGAGGCAGGTTTGAACCCAGCCCTGGCCAAACTGCAACAAAAAAATAGCCTGGCGTTGTGGCGGGCACCTGTAGTCCCAGCTACTTGGGAGGCTGAGGCAAGAGAATCGCCTAAGCCCAAGAGCTGGAGGTTGCTATGAGCTGTGATGCCATGGTACTCTACTGAGGGCGACAAAGTGAGACTCCGTCTCTTAAAAAAAAAGAGTTTTATGTGAGGAAAGTCTTTTGCCAGTTTAAAACCCTGTAAGCCACATTTCGAGGTCTTCTGATATGATTTCTGGAACCCCCTCTTGGCACGAGGCTCTCCCCCCTCTCCACTCTACATTGTGAGCATGTTTCTTAGTCCCAATGTTAGGGAGACCTGGGCTTTTCCTGAGTGGCTGATGAGTTTTCATCTTCTTTGCATGGTGGCCCTGTGGCCAGCCACCTTCCCTCCTTATTTTGGCCACTTAGAAGCTCAGAGCCAAGGCCGAGGCCCCCTCTGGCACCTGCTGCTCTGTGTTCCTCTTCCCTGGACTTTGCTATTTAAGACCAAAATCTCCCTGCTTTGGACTTCCTCAGCTGTTCATAGTCCCCTCTTTCATATTTATACTTTACGCATCCTTTGCTTCACTGTGCTAGGCTCTGGTGGACCATCCAAATGGAGCTTTCAGGATGATGAAACTGTCTGGGATTGGTCAGCTCATATGTGAGCTTGCCAGCTGAGAAGACGTCGCACCATGAGTCCCTGGGTGATGTCTGCCCGGGGAGATGTGTTCCAGCTGTCCCTAAAGGACGTGGGGTGGCAGCCAGAGGCAGAAGGGCGATGCCAGCACGTGGTCATAGGGAGCTCAGTGCCTAGCAGAGTTCTGAGGCCAGCGGAGGCTGGAGAGATGAGGGGACAGGTCAAGGCCTTCAAATGGGGGTATGTGTGTGACATGGTTGCGTTCTGAGTTAGAAAACAGCATTTTGAGTGGAGCAGGGTGGCGAGGTGAGACAGGGAAGGTATGAACACAGGGCTGAAAGCAGGCTCCTCGCATGTTACAGCCAGGAGGCAGGTTGGCCAGGGAGAAGGAGGGAGAGAGAGGAATGTGGACACAGCTCAGAGGGACGTGGAGATGACCGGCTGGGAGTGAGGGGCAGGACGTCTGAGGGATCCCCAGGGGTCTGGCTTGTGTGCCTGAAAGGTCATGCCTTGAAGCAGGTGGTGTCGGCAGAGGCCCTGAGCTTGGGCTGAACATGTTGGGTCTCGGGGACCTTCTGGACCCATAGGGGCGTAAGGGTGTGTGTCTCATAGCAAATAGTATGTAGCAAAAGTCTAAAGCTTCAGGAGTTTTGGGCTAGTGGCCTAACTGAGTTACCAGCCTATCAGGGAAAATTACAGGCTGGAGCGGTGGCCATGCAGAAATAGGATGTCAGAACCACTAATCCTTGAGGGGAGGATGGTCTGCTTGTCTGTCATTGTAGGATGTTCCAGAAGGCTCGACAACTTCGGCTGTAGATAGCGCTCGCTGTGTGTGTTGGTGTGTAGGATCGCTGCATCAGACATCCACTGCCCACTCCTTCCTCTCCTTCCCCTTCCCTCCCCCTTTCTGTCCTTCATTCCTTCCAGCAGGAGATGAGATCAAATAAGGAAAGTGAGGAAAAAGAGGGCACATCAGAGGTGTGTGTGGACAGTAGAGAAACCACACCAGGCGGTGCTCAGCCCATCAGATCAGTGATCAGGAAATTATAGTGGATCAAATACCCCTGTGATATGACTCATTCTTTCACATTGTATGACTTTTTGAAAGTCATCTAAACAGTTATTTTGTGGAATGATGTGGTGGGGGGTAGAGATCAGGTAAAAATGTAGGGAGACAGAGAGTGAAGAGAGAATGAGAGCAAGAGGGGTTGGATGGCTGGAGTGAGCTGAGCTACAGACAGAATTGGAGAAAGGCCGGAGAGAAGACGGCCATATGCAAAGAAAGGACAATGGTGGCTTCTGCAGACAGTCAGGGATCTCTGTGCAAGCTGCTCATGGATGACCAGTTCACATGTGGAAAGGGAAGAGGAAAAAATGTGCCGGCAGAAGGATTAACCGAGGTGAAGGTAGCAAGTTTGTTTGGGAATTGGCCAGAAGCTCAGTGGGAAAGGGCCATTGGGTGGAAGGAGAAGTGGTGAGACATGAGGCTTTCAAGTAAGTCGAGGCAGGTGTAAGGAAGCCCATACAAGTTTGGGTGATTTTTAATTTCCCCTTAGTCACATTCAGTTACAAAGATCATCCGGGGAGTTGGGGTTAGGATGGGAACAGAGTGGTGGGATGTGGTGAGGCCATACCCATGGCCGTGGAACTTGCTGGCCTGGGTTTAGGAATTGGCTCCTTTAGGTTTAATTTTGTTAGTTAAACAGATTATCGTAGTGTCAAACTCTGCCACAGAATTTCATTGGGGTTACCCCTGGGATGTCACATGTGAAGATCTGACAAAACCCTGTTCTTTAAACTGAGCTTGGAATCACTCCAGGAGAACAAAGAGGCTTCATTTCTTTCTCAAACTTTGGGAGATACTGAAACATCCAGAGCCGTCCGGGCCTGCTTGGAGGAGGGGCGCTCACAGCTTGTGTGTCAGCACTCCAGGGCCGCGCCCCTGTGTGCTGCCCGCTCTGGGGCTGCTTTGAACTGAACCCACAGACTTTCCTCCTGAGCTCACTTGCCTCTGTGCTGCCTCTGGGCTCTGCCATGTGCCTTCAGCAAGCTGCACCTGTGGGGGGGCAGAGGCCCCCTTATCTTGTCCTTTGGTTATTTGTCCCACTTTTCTCTTTCAGAGGGCCACTGCCAAGGTGACAAGTCAATATTCTGTAGGATGGAAGTCTTGTCTCGGTATTGCTCCATCCCAGGCTACAACAAGCTGTGCTGCAAGTCCTGTAACCTGCACAACAACCTCACCCGTGGGGAGGACGGGATGGAGCCGCCGCCTGGGAAGCACAATGACATTGACGTGTTCATGCCCACCCTCCCAGGCCCCACTGCGGTCGTGGAGGTGCAGACTTCCCCGGGCCCCCCCCAGGAGGCCCCTCTCAATGCCTCCAGCACCAATGCCACGGAGGACCACCCGGAAACCAATGCTGTAGACGTACCCTACAAAATTCACAGCCTGGATGATGAAGTCCAGCTGCCCAACCTGATCCCTCGACGACCCAGCCCGTACGAAAAGACCAGAAACCAAAGAATCCAAGAGCTGATTGATGAGATGCGGAAGAAAGAGATGCTCGGAAAGGTCTAATAAAGTGGAAAGATAGCATCAATAGCATTTTATTTTTCTTGCTTATAGAGATATTCCATGGGATAGCAAATCCTCTGTCATGAAGATGAAGCCAAAATTCCTGATTCCAAAAGGTTTTGAGAAAACAAAGAGGAGGAGTGCTGGAAAAAATGTGGGTGTGAGCACGTGGCGACTCTAGGCTAGCCTGTGTGCTCCCCGTGATGGAGCTGGGTGCAGAGAGGAGAGGAGCACAGAGGGGAGGGCACGAGGGGGACTCCGGGAGGAATAAGCTCACCCCACATAGCCGAGCGGGGATTGGGACTCTTTCTCTCCTTCGTGGTGATGTGGGACATTTCCCTCCTGTCCCCAGATCCAGGTACCTAATAACTGACCAGCTGCCATGATGGGCACAAGGAAGTAGAGGTCATGAACTCAAACACCCACATGGGCCAGGTAGGTGACAGGATGAGGGTAGTGGCCAGCTGGGGACTGTGACCCTCCGGAGAGCCACACCCACCGAGATCTGATTGTTGGTTCTAATCGTTGCCGCCACTGTGAAGTCTGTATGTCTCTTCTCCACTGCCCCCGGCCTTGCCAGGCGGTGTGCCTTTTCAGAAGAAGTCTAGATTTTCATGTGAAAAATACAGTCTTTAAAAGTCTACTCAAAATATTTTAAGGGGATGTGGGAGTCTGGTAAGCTAAAGATCACCAGGCCACCACCTCTAGTCTCAGGCTTGACCTGAAGAAGTTTTGCTAATTGAGGACTGAAAGTCATCTGACCCATTTGGTGCTCCCATGATGCTGCATCTGAACGTCTTGGCCTAGCCTGAAGCTGTGTGGCTGTCCTTTCCACCCGGGAAGTAATGAGAGTCCTGTAACTGGAGACATGACGAAGACACTGGCCTCTCCCAGGCCTCCCTTCTCTACTGACCCTCGCCTTACTGGTACCTCCCAGGCTCTGGTGGAAGAGCCCTACATTCTCTTCTGGCCATCCTGGCCCCAGGGGTCCCAGAGAGCCTCCTCCCTCCCCAGGTGTCCCAAAAGGATGAGGGAGGCACATGCTCTGTTGGGAGAGTTCAGTGAGCAGCCCAAGGCCCAGGGGTCTCCCCCGCAGAGGGCTGGGGTGCTGCCACTGGCATGTCCACACCTGTGGGTTCCTAGACCCTGAGCTCTGTGGGCTCCTCCCTGCTCCTGGGCCAGCTTTGCCTGCCCACAGAGGACAGGCTCTAGCCCGCCCCACCCCACTTCTGCTCCTTCTAAGTTTCGGAACCCAGTGGTGTACGGCAAGGCTTGGCCTCTGATGGGAAGCGCAGGGTGGAACATGGCGAGAACATGCCTTATCTTCTGCTTTTTCAAAATTTAATGACTTCTATTTTCAGTGAAATGGTGTTTTGTGAGCAAGATTCAAGTAAGAGAAAAACAGGAGGAAAGGCGGAGTGGAGACGGATAGGAGGAGAGCAGCTAATTGTTACCTCCCACTGCATTGCTGTTTTATGAACATGCAGCTTAAACTTCCCCACATTATAAGACCCAGGGGCACATTAGTTCCTTCGCTGGGTCTGGCCTGACACATCATTCTTAAGTTTTTCGTGTCCAGGAAACTTCTAGAGGCTGTGTATTCTCACTCACTTTTGTTTACTTCCCCATCGTATAGATGAGAATACTGGGCTCAGGATCATCCCTAATGGCTACTTTCTATGTTGAGATTTGAGGTGCTAAGGATGTTTGTCTGAATCTGTGTATGTGTGTGGAGGGGTCTGTGTGTATGGTCTGAGGAACAAGGTGAGGGTGCAGGAACCAGCGAGAACAGGATCTGGGATGATGCTTCACCTTCCAGCTGGGTGGTGAATGGCCTCCCTCCCCACACCCCACACACGCTCGTGTTCTGTCCTGGTCTCTCCCAAAGAACCAAATTGGAAAACACGTTTTGAATATTTCTCACAATATCATATCTTTAACAAGATGTGGTCTGGAGCACTTCTGCAATCCTGCCTCTCTGTAATTTGGAAGTGGAGCCCATGGCTTTCCATCATTTGTTGAACCCAGGACAGCTGGTGCTATTCACGGGCTGAAGAACTAGGAAGTCTTTGTTTGGGTCTGTCCTAGAACCTAGGAGGAAGTTTAGAACTCGTGCTAGCAGAGAGTATTGGTTAATCCAGCCTCGGGAGGGGAGTGGTTCATTCCCAGATCCCAGGGCTCATGTCTTGGGGCTGGAAGCTTTGGGGAAGAGACCCTGGTGGTTCATTCCCTGTCTCTGCTGAAGGGAGCAAGGTCACTCTGGGGACTGTAGGCCAGTGTGGCTGTGGCCTCAGGTGCCATCAATGTGTTGAGTCCTGTATCCAAAGAGGGCTCAACTCTAGAGCTAGCTGGTCCTCAGAGCTAGGTTCAAGGAACTCAATGTTCATTGAGAAACTGCAACTCTCCACTGACCTGGGACCGCGTGGAGAACCAGCTTAAAAACAGTCTTGACCTTTCCCAGCCAGGTTCTGCATCTGAGGGCCTCCTGGTGCCTAGAGGAGGCAGACAATGGCATCTTGCTGAGTTTCTTTGACCACAGTGAGACTCAGGCCATCCATGGCACAGGAAGATTTGCTGGGGTGCCCAGGAGTTCCTCCTCTCCTCATTCATGGGCAGACACTTGTGTTAGATTTTTGGATCCAGCTCTCTGATTTACTCCTTTTGGAAAACCCATGGAATTTCATGTATAAGTCTTTCATTTGTATTTTGAGGTATTTTCTTTGTTTTGAGTATATAAATGGTGCTCAATAGCAACATCTTGTCAGAGAAAGCATTGTGATTCTATTCACTCCTGCACGCAAGCAGCCACGGTACTGAATCATCAAGGTGCTGAATGAGAATCAAAATTTTATCTTACTGATCACAGCAATCAATACATTTTTGTTCTGTGTAGTAAAATTTGATTCCTGACTTTTATAACTTATTAAAGTTAAAATGTCTGTGTTTTTGCAAATCATGTCTGCATTTGTTACCTTGACTACACTCAGCCCTACCCCCAGCCTGAACTTGGCCAGGACAGAGCATTGAGCTGCTTGGGGAGGCCGTGAGGTGGGGGGAACCCCGGGGAGGCTGAGCCCGTGCTGCTCAAGTCAGGACCTTGTAGAGGGCAAAAGGCACCCAGAAAAGGGTTCCTTCTCCCAGCTTTCCACAGGGTCGACTCTCCATGTGGCATCACTGACCCAAGAGCCCCCAATTTAACCTTGAGTTTAGGGAAGAGATGAAAAGTCTCTAGACATCTCCTCTCCCCCATCCCCTCTTAGAACCCCGTCTTTCCCATGATTGGGGTTTCCAGAAAAAATGCTAGACACAGAATTAAATTTGAAGTTCAGAGAAACAATGAATACTCTTTTGCTATAAAAGTGGGACACACTTATCCCAAAATGATTTGTTGTTTCTCTGAAATTCAGATTTAACTGAGACTCCTGTTTTGTCATTTCGTAAAATTTGGTCCCCATGTGCTCAGCGTTCCACTTCTAAAGGAAACTCAGTTCTCTCTGACCCTCACTGCTACCAGCGGTGTCAGGGGAGATGAGGGCAGAAAGAAGAGACTCCTTAAGGCCTCAATTTTTGTAGTATTTCCACACAGTCTTTATATATGGAATCAGCAGTTGTCGGGAACAGTATTCTATAGATGGCCATTATGTCAAAGCTGTTAGTTTGGCATTCAGATGTTTTCTTGATTTTATTCTCTTCTTATTCTATACTTTGACAGAAAGTCATTTTAATAGCTCCCACTGATCATGGATTTTAACTATTTCTACTATTTCTGTTATTTCTGAAATAACGTAAGTTATTTCACTATTTTGCGGTCACATTTAGGGGAACAGACACATTTCTCATTGTTGTTATCTTCTTGGTGGCATCATCCTCTTATCGTTATGAACTGACTGATTTTCTTTCCAGAGATAATCTTCCTTGAAACGCTCCCTTTGTTGGTCCAGTGGCGCTTTGTCGGCTTTCTTTTGGTTAGTAGTTACACGATGTACCTTCTACTCCTGTACTTTCAAGTTTTCTATATCCAATGTGTTTTGTTTGTACTTTATAAACATATAATTTTTAATATGGTCTGACATTTTTGATCTTTTAATTGGCCATTTAGATCACCTTTACTGTCATCACTGAGCCCAAGGCCCTGTACCCATCTTCTGTGCTCTCTGCTTGTTCTACATGTTCTGTGTCTTTTTTCTCTTCTTTCTCACCCTCTATTGGGTTGGGGGCCCCTTTTCCCACTACATTTCAACCTTCTGTTAGTTTTGAACCTATGTACTGTTTTCCTCTTATTTTAATGACCATTCAAGGAGCTTCAACGTGCATTCTTGACTTACCAGAATCTGTGATGGCTCTTAAATTTACTTCCTTTACCACAAAGCAACTTTTTGAACAGTATTCTCAAGCTGTGCCTCAAACTATCAACTTTCATTTCATTGCGCCCTTTAAAAAGAGTTAATAGAAAAATGAAATAAAAAGGAAAGATATACAAAACACACCAGCTGCTCAGAAGGCTGAGCATAAAGATCGCTTGAGCCCAAGAGTTTGAGGTTGCTGTGAGCTATGACACCACGGCATTCAACCCCAGGGAGACTGAATGAGACTCTATCTCAATAAATAAATAAATAAATAAATAAAAATGGTGGTGTACAATTGACATACAACAAACTGCAGGATACTTAAGTGTATAATTTTTTTTTTTTTTTTTTTTTTTTAGACAGAGTCTTATTGTGTCGCCCTCGGTAGAGTGCTGTGGTGTCACATTTCATAGCAACCTCAAACTCTTGGGCTTAAGTGATTCACTTGCCTCCGCCTCTCAAGTAGCTGGGACTACAGGCGCCCACTACAATGCCCGGCTATTGTTTGTCGCAGTTGTCATTGTTGTTTAGCAGGCCCAGGCCAGATTTGAATCCAGTGTATGTGGCTGGCACCATAACCACTGTGCTACAGGCGCCGAGCCTTAAGTGTATAATTTGACAAGTTTTGAAAAATGTATAATAAATGTATAAATGTACATAAACATTTATACTTGTCAAAAATGGATAATGTCCCATTTATACATTTTTCACCTCCTCCACCCATCATCCCTCAAATTCATTTCCACCCCTTTGTAATCTCCCTTCCTGTCACTCCTATCTCCAGGTAAAAACACTGGTCTCCTTGGTTTGAATCACTACAGGTTAGTTTTCACATTCTAGAGTTTCATAAAAATGAAATTAAACAGTATCTACAGTGACCACTTCCAATCAGCATAATTATTTTTAGACGCATACATGTCATTGATTATATCAATAGGTTATTCCCTTTGATTCCTGTGGATGGCTGTATTTTAATTTGTTTATTCATTCACCAGTTCATTGACATGTCTTTTCATGATCTTGTCATACATATGAGACAAATGTGTGTGTGTGTCTGTCAGTCTTTGCCAAGTTTTTATTGAGTTGTTATTTTATTTAGTTTTGAGAGTTTTTTATATTATAAACACAAGGAACTTAGCAGATAGATGTTTTGCAAATACTTTCTACATGTTTGTAGCTCGTCTTTTTGTTCTCTTAACAATGTCTTTTGAAGAACAGAAGTTTTTAATTTTAGTAGAGTTGAGTGTATCCATTTGTTCTATTATGGATTGTGCTTTTCACGTTGTATCTAAGAAATCTTTGCCTGACTTAAGTTCACAGAGATTTTATCCTAGAAGTTTTATAGCCTTAGGTTTTCAGTTTATATTTTGAATGAATTTTTATATTCAAAGTGAAGTATGGATTCCCATTCATCTTTTTGCATCTGCATATCCAGATGTTGTAGCATCATTTCTTGAAAAGACTATGTTTTCCCTACTAAGTTGCCAAAAGTCATGAAGATTTCCTCTTATTTTTTTCTATACCCTTAATGGTTTTAGCTCTTACATTTAAGTCTATGATCCATTTTGATTTAATTTTTGTCTATGGTGTAATATTAATGTCTAAATTCATCCTTTTGTGTGTAGACATCCAATTGTCATTTGTTGAAAAGGTTATCTTTCCCCTAGAAAATTTCCTTTGTATGTTTGTGAAAATAAAGTGACCACAATTGTAAGAATTTTTCTATTAATTCTGTTCTATTGCTCTTCCCTTATGCTAGTATCACACTGTCATGATTATCACAGCTTTTAGTAAGCTTTGAAATCAGGAAGCATAACTCCCTTAATTTTGTTCTTTAGCAAAATTATTTTGGCTTTTCTGGGTCCTTTGCATTTCCATATAAATTTTTAAGTCAGCTTGTCAATTCTGCAAAAGGCCTCCTGGAATCTGAGCAGGATTACATTGAATATGTAGGTTAATTTGGGAAGAACCAACATCCTACCAATATTGTGTTTTCCAGTTCACAAATATGAAATGTCTCTCCATTTATTTAAATCTTTAATTTCTCTGAGCAGTGCTTTGTAGTTTTCCATGTACAAGTCTCAAACATTTTTGTTAAATTAATTCTAAATATTTTATTCTCTTTGATGGAATTGTTTTCTGAATTTCATTTTTAGGTTATTCATTGCTAGTATATGTGGTCTGACAATTACGTTTGCAAACTCACCCTAGAAAAAGTGCTGCATGCGTCATTGTTGAATATCACTACAGTCACCTTCAAAGTACTCCCACTGGGAAGCTATGCACCAATGCTGGCATCTAGCCCATGCCTGAAAGCAATTTTGGAACTCTTTTTCTAAAATGGCCTTCGGAGCCATTGCCATATTACCCTTGATGTCCTGCGTGTCATCAAAATGTCTTCTTTTCAATATATCCTTTATCTTCAGGTAAAGAAAAGTCACTGGGGGCCAGATTGGGTGAGTAGAGAGGGTGTTCCAATACAGTTATTTGTTTACTGGCTAAACATTCCCTCATAGACAGTGTCGTGCGAGGTGGTGCATTGTGATGCAGGAACCACACGTTTCTCTTGCCAAAATTTTCAGTTAAGATTTTCCTCATTGTGGATGGCGTCTCTGGCTCAGTGGGTAGGGCGCCAGCCCCATATACTGAGGGTGGCAGGTTCAAACCTGCCCTGGCTAAACTGCAACAAAAACTAGCCGGGTGTTGTGGCGGGTACCTGTAGTCCCAGCTACTGGGGAGGCTGAGGCAGGAGAGACGCCTGGGCCCAGGAGTTGGAGGTTGCTGTGAGCTGTGATGCCAGGGCACTCTACCGAGGACGATAAAGTGAGACTCTGTCTCTACAGAAAAAAAAATAAACAACAACAAAAAAATTTCCTAATTGTTTCTCTCTTGATGTTCACTTGGTCTGTTATGCTGTTTAGAGTTAGCCAACAATTTTGAAGGCAAATTTGATGAATTTTTGCAATGTTTTCATCGCTTCTGCTTGTTAACTACCTACTTCTGCTTTTTAATTGGCCACCCTGACCTCTCTTCATCAGTGACACTTTCTCTCCCCTCAGAAAAATGTTTAATTTGTTTGTACACTGTATTATCTCCATAAACTTGGACTAACATGTCCCTGATTTCACTTCCACTCTTGCCAAGTTTAACAAGAAATGTAATGTTAGCTCATTGCTCTAATTCAAGCTCTGGCCTTCTTATGATGGCAACAACAACAATGAATGCTATGTAGCAAGACACCACCACGTGTTGATATGAACACAACTGTGAGACACTGATATATCAAGGTTATGAACACTTTCCACATTGCTCATACAGTGCTAACGCATGGTGGCAAGTTCATGAACTTAATTGTCAGACCTCATATAAAAGCACAATTGTTTTTTGTATTTTAATCCTGAGTCCTCATACTTGCTGAACATGTTTGTGAGTTCTTTAGCTTTGGTGTATTGATTCCTTCCTATTGCCTATGTACAGGATCATGCCATCGGTGAATAAAGACAGTTTTACTTGTCCCTTTTCAATCTGGGCCTCTTTCTTTTTCATTATTGGACTGGCCTGAACTTCCCTGTAATGCTAACTAGAAGTGCCAAGAGTGGACATGCTTGCCTCCTCATATTATGGGAAAAGTATCTAGTTTTTGCCCATTAATTATGATGTCAGCTGTAGGCGTTTACTAGATGTACTTTATTAAATTAGGGTAACTTGTATTCCTAATTTATTTATTTTTGATCATAAATGGGTATTGGATTTTGTCAAATACTTTTTTGTATATATTGAGATGATCATGGAGCTCTTGTCTTTTATCCTGTTAATAATTTCCATTAAGATATTTGCAGGTGTTAAATCAACCTTGAATGCCAGAGATAGATCCACTTGGTCATAGCATATAATGCGTTTTCTCTGTGTCTAGATTTGGTGTGCTAGTATTTTGTTAAGGGTGTTTGCATCTATATTCTGTAGTTTTCTCTATCTTCATCTGCTTTTGGCATCAGGGTAATACTAGCCTCACAGAATAAATTGGGAAGTATTCCCCCTACTCTTTTTACTGGAAGAGTTTGTGAAGAATTGATATTACTTCTTTTTAAAATGTTTGATAGAAATCACCAGTGAAAACATCTGAGCCAGGCTTTTTCTGTGGCCAGAGTTTAAATTATGAGTTCAATTTCTTTACTTATTATAGGTTTATTATGATTTTCTATTTCTTCTGGAATCACTTTTGGTAGTTTGTAACTTGCTGGGAATTTTTCCATTTCATCTGTGTTGTCCAATTTTTTGGCATACAGTTATTCATAGTATTCTCTTATAATCCTTTTAAGGGCTGTAGGGTCAGTAGTGACATCACCTCTTTCTCCATTTGCGTGTTTTCTCTTTTTTCTGCCTAAAGGGTTTTCAGTTTTATTGGTCTTTTCAAAGAACCAACTTTTGGTCTCACTGATTTTTCTTTGTTTTTTTATTTTCTATTGCATTGATTTTCGTTCTAATCTTTGTTATTTCTTCTCTTTGCTTGGGGTTAATTTGCTCTTCTTCTTCTGGTTTCTTTCTTTCATTTTTTTCATTTTAGAGACAGAGTCTCACTTTGTTGCCCTCAGTAGAGTGCTGTGATGTCACAGCTCACAGCAACCTCCAGCTCTTGGGCTTAGGCGATTCTCTTTGCCTCAGCCTCCCAAATAGCTGGGACTATAGGTGCCCATCACAATGGCCAGCTAATTTTTTGTTGCAGTTTGGCGGTTCAAACCCGCCACCCTCGGTATCTGGGGCTGGGCCCTACTTACAGAGCCACAGGCGCTGCCCATTCTTCTGGTTTGTTAACCAGAAGAATAGCCGGGTGTGGTGGCGGGTGCCTGTAATCCCCTACTTGGGAGGCTGAGGCTAGAGAATCGCTTAAGCCCAAGAGTTGGAGGTGGAAACATAAGTTATTGATTTGAGAACATAAGTTATTGATTTGATTGAAAAATCAAACATAAGTTTGAAAACATAAGTTATTGATTTGAGATCCTTCTTATTTTTAATATAGGCATTCATAGCTATTTTTCCCTAATAGCTGCATTCTATTAATTTTGATATGTTGTGTTCACATTTGCATTAAGTGTAAATATTTTCTGATTTCACTTAAGATTTCTTCTTTGACTCATGGATTATTTAAAGGTTATTTTTGAAAATTTCCAAAATACTTGGGTAGCTCCCATTGTTTTTCTGTTACTGATTTCTGACTTAATTTCATTGTGGTCAAGAAAGTTTGCTTTGTATTATTGTAATACTTTTAAATGTATTAAGGATTTTTATTTTTATTTATTTTTTATTTTATTTTATTTTTGAGACAGAGTCTCACTATGTCGCCCTCAGTTGAATGCTGTGGTGTCACAGCTCGCAGCCACCTCCAACTCTTGGGCTTAAGCGATTCTCTAGCCTCAGCCTCCCAAGTAGGGGATTACAGGCACCCGCCACCACACCCGGCTATTTTTCTGTTGCAGTTGTCACTGCTGCTCAGCTGCCTCGGGCTGGGTTCCAACCCACCAGCCTCTGTGTATGTGGCTGGAGCTGTAATCACTGTGCTATGGGTGCCGAGCCTATAGTAAGGGGTTTTAAATGACCTAGTTTATGGTGTATCCAGAGTTCATGTGTGTTTGAAAACAATGCCTACTTTGCTGTTGTTGGCAAGAGTGTTGTACAGGAGTCAGTTAGGTCAGGTGGTTGATGTTTTTGTCTAAGGATTCTAGTACTATAGTTTGTCTCTTTGAATGCTAATCTCCTCTTCCTGGTGTTGGCTGAGAATTTCTAACTCCTTTCAGCTATTTTATGCTTTCAAGAGTTTTGTTTTTCTTGGTCAACCTTTTTTCGTTGTTTTCAGCAAGATGTTTGGTCTCAACAACCTAACCTGAAATTTGTAGAACCTCTGCGTTCAACTTTTAATATAGGGTTGTCTACTTCTAACAATTGGTATTGGACTAGGTACCATTTCCAATAATGTGTGAGACACCTTTGATAAAAGAAAATAGATGCTCAAGGACTTTAAATTCCTAGCCAAGTTCTCAAACATGATAATTCCTTCCTTATTCCTAAAACAACTTTAACTGAAATTTTTATGATATAAATGACCATAATTTTACATAGTGACTTTGGTTTTCAGGCAAAAACATTACTGGATAGAGAAAAGGTGTCATATATAAATATTATATAGGCATAAAAGTTCGATTAACCTGGTTAATATATCAAAAGTTGACATAAATGGACAAAGCTTCCACCCTAAGGAGAAGTAATATGTCTTTCAGGTATTGATAAATCAAGCAGAAAAAATATTAATGATATATAGAAGACTGGAATAATACAATATAAAGCTTGATCTAAGGAACACACATACATCTTTGTTCCCTCAACAAATAAATAACTCACATTCTTTTCAAACACATGAAATATTTATGAAATCTGATAATATATCAGATAATTGAGGAAGCATAATAAATTGAAACTATTTAGTATTAATGTAATATAACTACATGTAATTAGTTTAAAAATCAGTATCTAAAATTTAGTTTAAAACATGTTTACAATTAAAAAAATAATATTTCTGGCTCAGCGCCTGTGGCTCAGCGGGCTAAGGCGCCAGCCATGTACACCTGAGCTGGCAGGTTCAAATCCAGCCCGGACCCGCCAAACAACAATGACGGCTGCAACCAAAAAATGGCCGGGTGTTGTGGCGGGCACCTGCAGTCCCAGCTACTTGGGAGGCAGAGGCAAGAGACGCGCTTGAGCCCAGGAATTGGAGGTTGCTGTGAGTTGTGATGCCACGGCACTCTTTCCAGGGTGACAGCTTGAGGCTCTGTCTCAAAAAAAAAAAGAGAGATGGTCTCACTTTGGCTCAGGCTGGTCTCGAACATGTGAGCTTAGGCAATTTACCTGCCTCAGCCTCCCAAGTGCT